>VJMH01006993.1:56908-92929 GCA_009835185.1 Aphanomyces stellatus | reverse complement strand
GGCGGCGGCGGCAGCAGCGGCGGCGGCGATTGTAGACCCGCTCAAGCCACCGGAAGCGCTGGCAGTAGGCCACTGGCCCTTTGTAACGCCGCTGCCCGAGTCGCTTCACATGTACGCGCGTCTCTTGCAGCCGCTCGTGCATGTGCTCCACCGCGTCGAGAGCCCCGCGCCAGATATCCTCGCGTCGCTCTTGGTGCTTCACGGCCTCCTCCTTCCCGACGACAAGGCCCCCCACGACGAATACGACATTGATCTCTTTGCAAACGTGGCGCTCTCGCAGGGCCTCCTCGTCGTGCTTACGGCACTGCTGGACCTCCCGCGGCTGCGCGTCGTCGGGCCTTGCACCGACTGGGACGCAACCGTCGGCGACGAGTTGCTCGTGTTGATCACTCACTTGGCCCAGCTGGGCAACATTCGCCAAGCTTCAACGCTCGCCAAGCTCGACGCGTACATCAAGGAAGAAGAAGACACGTCCGACGCGGCGGCGCAGGCCATCGCCCGCGTCAAGACCATCTCGACGCGGTACGCTTCCCTCTGTCGCGCGGCTTGGCTGACACTCGCACGCGCGCAGGTGGACGGCGCTCGTCGCGGCACAGCATGACTTTGCCCGGTTTGGCTACGTGGGGCACTCGGCGCTCCTCGTCGCCGTCGAGTTGCGTCACCACGCGGTTGCGACGCTCTTCATGGAGGACGTGGGTGTCCCCGCCGCGACCGCCGATCCGCACGGCACGTCAAGCCTCATGAAGGCGCTCGCGACGGGCCACAGCGGCATCGTCGACGACGTCCTCCGCGGCGGCGCCGACGTGAACGCAATCAACAACCGCGACCAAACGGTACTCAAATTTTGCCTCGTTTCGACGGCGCGGCTCCAGTCGCTCGAGGCAGCCATGGCCACGCTGCGCCTGCCGCCGTCCGCCGCCACGTTTGACGCTGCCATTGCGCTTGACCACGTCGTCGTGGACACGTCGCCGGGCCACCTCGAAGCGTGCCTCGCGCGCGGCGCGGACCCCAACATCAGCGACGGCGACGGCGCGTTTCCGCTCCACTGGGTCCTCTCGAGCGCGCACATTCGCACGGGCATGCGCGGATGCACCGTCTGCCTTCGGTTCGAGTCGACGGCGCTCCCGCCCGACGCGATCGTTGCTCTCACGACGATGCTGTTGGAGCACGACGCACACGTCGACGCGTGCAACAAACTCGGGCAGACGCCGCTGCACGTGGCCGTCTTGAATGGCCACGGCCGCGCGGCCCTGACGCTCTTGGCGCACGGCGCGCATCCGTTTCGGACTGACCGGTGCGACGAGCCGCCGCCTTGGGTCCATCTCACTCTCAGCCGTAGATTTGGATGCTTGCCGCTGCACTACCTCTGCGCCGGCGCGTGCGGCGCCGAGACTCTCGCAGTGCTCGATGCGATGCTCGCGCTCGCGTCCAAGTTTGAAGTCGTGCCGGGCACGTACGCCGACCTGCGGAAAGGCAAGAGTCCAGCCGAGAAGATGTTGGTCGAACTCGATGCGATCCTCGACAACGGACTGCACTTGCTCGTGGCCCCGCGGGCGCTCACGACCCGTCCACTCTCGCGCGACGCGCTCTTGACCTTTCCGACCAAGTCGAACCTCTCGCCCGTGTTCTATGCCTGTGGCGCGTGGGAACCGGAGCTCGATGTTGTGAACGCATGCAACAAAGGTAGGCCAACGCATCGGCGTGACGACGCCGACGTGGACTTGACGTAGGCACGGCCGCGACCCGGCTCGCCGTCATCCGGCACCTCGTCCAGCATTATGGCCTCGACATCGCAACGACGACGACGACCGACCAACATGTGAATGCACTGCACGTCGCTGCCAAGTACGACCGAGCAGGCTCGAACGGCCCGATTCTCGGCTACCTCGTCGATCACCACGCCGAGTTGGTCAATGCCGTGCACGACCCGCGCGCCATCGACACATTTGGGGTCCTCGCGCCCGAAAGTGTCGTGCGGTATGCGCCGCAAGATGACGACGACGGCGGCGGTGTGGCGGCATATGTCTCGAGCTATTGCCACTTTCACGAGTACCACATCGTCACGGCGACGGGGGACCACCGCAACCACGTCCCACGGCACGCGCTTTCGCTCGACGAGGACGCCTCCCTCTTGCTCGTGGGAGACACAAGTACCAGCAACAGCCACGACAACAACCACGAGGCCCGCCACTTTGAGTTTGCGTTTGCCCCCATTCACTACGCCGTCCAACACAGCGACAATGCGACGTGGCAGCTTCTCCATGCCGGCGCGAGCCTGCTGCCCGAGGGAAGCGACGTGCCGGTCCTCGCGCTGGCTTGCGCGGCGCAGCGGTCGGTCGACATTGTCGAGTACCTCGCGCCCCGTTTGGCCCCCCAAGCGAACGTCCGCGTCGAGCTCTCGCCGACCATGACAGGCACGGCACTGCACTTTGCCGTTGCGGCCGGCAACCTCGAGATGACGCGCGTCCTCTTGAGCTCGGGACACGCGACGATGAAAGTGAAGCGGTCGAGCGACGGCTGCACGCCGCTCCAAGTCGCGTGCGCGGTCGGATCCGCTAAGATGGTACTGCTGCTCGCGGCCCATGGCGCGTTTGCAACCAACAACGTCGAGACAGCCCACTCGCCGCTGTTGCTCGTTCGATCGAACGAGACGATCGACGCACTCGTGCGAGCGAATTTTGTGACCAAGTCGCAGCTTCGTGTGCTCGCACAGATTGTGCTGACAGAAGACAACAATTACAGCAGCGACGTTGTGGTCCCAGATTGGCTTGGGTCGTACGCGCCACCGGCGTGCGACGCGACGACGCGACCGAATCAGAACGAGGCTAACGGCACGGACACGACAGCCAAGCGCCGAGACGAGGACGACTGCTCGTCGATGGCCATGGATGCCAAATCTACCCATGTTGAAGGGTTTGGGACACCCATCGAGCCGGAAATCACGATCAGTTGATGGACCCGTGGATAGGAGGATCGCGCTGTGAATAAGTTGAATCTTGCACTGATACACAACATTGGTATCAAACGAACGCGTCACGCCCGCCTCTCTCTGCTGCCTCTCTCTGCGAGGCTGGTCGTTGTCGCACCCGACTCGTCATCTAAATATATTACAAGGATGCCACTAAATAAGGTTGGACGGCACAGACATTCAAGGCGCAGGGCACGACTCCCTTGGTCGCACACCTTTCTTACATGCGAAACGCCATGTCGACGCGCATCATGTCGGCAAACTTCTTGACGGGTTTCTTGGCTTTGTCCTGGGACGACTTGCTCCGTTGGCCGCTGCTTCGTTGACTCCCTCCGTCCATCGAGTGTTGGCTGTTGGTGCGACTGCCCATGCTGCTGACACTGCTCGTCGACCTCGTCGAGGATGGCTGCATGCTCGTGGGTCGCTCGACATCGTCGCGGAGCGAGCGCACCATGTGCCCCAAGTGGAACGTGAATGCCGGCTTGTACTCGTACATTTCGACAGGACTCGAGATCGACGTTTTGGTGCCTGCGGACGAGTTGGAGTCGCTCGTGGCTGTGCGAGGGCGGTGGGCTTTGTACTCGCCAGACGTTTGGCGCTGGAGAGATTTGGCACTCGCGGGCGCATGGACCGCAAGCATATGCACCGACATGTCTGAGCCAAAGTTCATCTTGATCTGTTGTCTGTTGTGGGTTGGTGGAATTCACGAATGAGGTGCTGCAATGGGGGCGCGGGTGCAGAGTGGCCTCGGAAAAGCCAGCTGGCGAGGCCGTGAGACCGTCAAACCTCTGCTGGCCATAGAGACTCTTGAGCTGGCACTCACCGCGCCGTACATCACATGTCTACGCAGCTGCATTCCGAGTGGCAGAGGCGAATGATCAAGGAAAGGTTGCACCCAGAGAGCCTTTTGGCAAAACATGCAAAATGTGAAAATGTCAACGACAGACATTTGGATTATGTATAGTAATCAATATTTTGAGAAAACATGAAATTATGTTGCACGAAACGGCGAAAAGGCAGCGATGACGTCGTGGGAACGTTGCGTTACGTCGCTCAATATAGTGCAAGTCCGACTTGTGATTTGTATAAACAATGCTGGGATGTCTAGTCAAATTAGTGTATTTGGAATAGTCGTAATATAATTTGAAAGACTAACGTCAACAATACAAACTTCAAGTTTATTGTGCTGTGTAAACCAAAAAGGCCAGATATGTGCGTTCATTGTTCTGATGCCGCCATCCTCACTGTCTGTTGAGACGTCTGTGGCACACTCGCGTGCCAGAAAATGTCCTCTGCACCCACCGTGTAAGCCATTAACTCATCTCGTTGGAGCAGTCACTCAGTGCTTTGCGATGAGTTTCAGCTCCGCTGGGACTCACCATGGCGACTGCCTTGGCGAGGATGCGGTGCTTCTCCCAAGAGCTCACGCGCGGGCGGCTGCGTCTTGAGTCCACATGCTTGCTCTGGCACGGGGCTTCCTCAAGCAGTCGGTCGAACTGACACTCGTCCTCAGGTCCATGACCGTAAAATCTTGAACCGAGGCGAACTTCGTTCGGGTGAAAAATGTTTGGGATTAACCACCACGTGATGCTTTACGTTCTGGTCACACAGATGCTTGGACACTTGGTCTTCGCGCCACGTGGCACATTTCACATTGTCTCCGTGCCCTCCCTTTGCGCTTTCGATCACCTTCAGTGCCCAACGAGGGTTGAGTGCATCATCAAGCAGCGAAGCTTCGGCCAATACTACTAGTACTAGCGATGTCGCACCAGAGTCAACGTTTCATCGTAACAGTTTCAATTCTGAAACCGACAGAGTGAGGCAGCATCGCCAAGCCAAGAATAGCATCACCCGCGCTGGTGCCGCGCTTGAGACCTTGTCAACGAATATGGGCCAATCTGTGAGTGGCCCCAAGATCCCCGAGTGTGAAAGCCAGGCGCTGCGGGACCTCTTCGCGGCACTAAGACCCCCCAATCCACCGCCTCAGCCAACTCGGTCGTCCCTCCCATCGTCCATATCGGATAAAAGGAGCGAAGATTGGACTGGCATCACTGTCGAGCTCGGGCATGTAGTCGGCATCGAATTGCCCAAGAACGACTTGAGTGGTGCGTGACCTTTGGCGTCAGCGGGGGTGATGTCGTATTTGGCAGGGGTGCTGCCGGCGTCGATGGACCAGCTCACGTACCTCCGAGTCTTGAACCTTTCGTCCAATGCCATCCACGGTACCGCTCCATGCTACAAATCCTGGCCAACGTGGTCGCGAAGGGGAAATCCCAGCCAGTTTGGGCAAACTCAGACGACTTACCCTCTTGGACTTGAGCTGCAACCACCTCGAAGGTAGTGCTTCGGCATAATATACCTGACGTGACCAGGCGCGCTGCCGCTTGAGATTGCCCAGTGCATCCATCTCCAGCATTTGTCGTTGCAGCAGAATGCCCTCGATGGTACGAACTCTTATGGCGGCGTGATCCCAAAATGTACAGGCCCGCTTCCACCGGCGCTGGGTCAGCTTCGTCGCCTCAAGAGTCTCTCCCTCGAATACAATTCCTTCTCTGGGGAGCTTCCGCCGTCCATCTCGCAGCTCGTGGCGCTGGAACGTCTAAACGTACGGTCCAACTGCCTCGGTGGAGACATTCCGACGGACATTGGACGACTCGTGCATCTCAAATTTCTCTCCTTGCGCAACAATGCCTTTCGAGGTACTGTACGTACTAGCTTCAACGTTGCATCATCATTGCGTTGTGGCAGGGTCCATCCCTCACAGCCTTGGCCACTGCACAGCCCTGACCTTTTTAAATCTCTCGTCCAACAACTTGACAGGTGCGTCGTCGGAGCAACGATTCTGTCGCGCGTTCGTTGTTGTCGATTCGTTCAACCGATTTGACCAGGCACGGTGCCGTCGTCCCTCGCGCACTTGACGCATCTCAAGCACATCTATCTCTTTGGCAATGCCATCGAAGGCGAAATCCCTGCCCAGCTTACACAGATCGTGCAGGTGCAGGAGATGGACTTCAAGCACAAGATGCTCGCCGCCGGGCGCGGTACGCAAAGTCGATCGTCCGTTCGCACCCGATCGTTTGCGTCGTAGACCTCTCCAAGACTCGCCATCCGTCGTTGGTCAACCAAAGCAACAACGACGAGGAGCTCGAGACGGAGCTCGACAAGGTCACCATCCACAACGACCACGACTTTGCCGTTTCGTGAGCCACATGCCTCGTCACATACACTGTATCCGTGTGGACGCTCAGCGCGAGGGGCTAACGATGTATATACACATTTGATACAACTGGCTCTAATGAGTCGCGGGCGCTCGTCGCGTGCTCGCGCGGGTCGCAACGCCGCGACGACGGGGCGCTTTTTCGCCGGCGCTGTTGGCGCGGCGCGTGCGGGGCGTCGCACGGCGGGGCTCGTCGACGACCACAATGTCGTCGTCGTCGTCTTCCACATCCGCGTCTTCGTCACCGTCGTCGTCGATGCTGTGGCGGCCTGGACTGGGCTGCGGGATCGGCTCCGAGACGTGGCCATCTTCGGGGCGCTCGATCCACTCGATGCATGGGTAGATGAAGAGCGCGTCAAAGATCCAGACCATGGAGAAGCGGTGACCAATCTTGACGTCGTTTGCGATGCGGTGGTACGAACTCCACACAGTCACGGTAAAGTACAGCGCGAGGACCACGTCAAGCGTGTAGTGCATGCGGACCCACACGATCGTGACGAGACCAAAGATCTACAGACAAGTCATCATGACCATGAGACGCGCGTCGTCGCACCGTGATGAGCCACACCGACACTTTGATGTAGTTGATCGACCCTGGCACCCATTTGTAGTACGTGTGCCATGTCTAGACACCGCACGCGTCAGACTGACAGATCCTCGACGGCAGCAGCGATGTCAACATCGTACCATGGCGCAGAGAACCATCAACATGCTATGTCCACTAAAAAGACCACGAGTGACGCGTTGATGTCGACATCACATACCTGAACACCATGTCGCCACACGTGACTTCACCAATCGGAATAAGCAACTTGAGGCTGCGCACGAGCACAGCGCGCATCGTAATGTCTTCCCAGCCGTGGGCGCCACTCTACAACGCATGAGGCTTCCACGATCGCGCCAGCGACGCACCTGCAAATTCCCGAGCGGCGTCATCTGGCGGCACTTTTCTGCGCTGTCGGGCAGACTCGTGCAGATGACCGTGACGGAGCGCATGATGCAGAGCGAGCCGTAGATGATGAAGAAGCGCTGGATGATCTTCCACCGAAGCGGGTGCACCAAGGCGAAGACGGTCGTGGAGGAGATCAAGAGGCCCATAACGACGTCGGGGACCTTGTGCGCTTCGTGGTGGTAGACAGTGTCGTACACAGTCACGTCCTTCCACAGCGGCAGGATGTCGTGGCCGAGGTCGGGGAGCGGCAAGAGGTTCTTCGGGTTGCGGAACCACGCAAGCGAGTTGCTGTAGCACATGCAGAACGTCGCGAGTTCAAAGTAGACCAGACTCGCGGCCGTGCGGCGGATGTTGTGCGACGTTGTCTGCGTCACGAGCACAAGCGGGATGCCGCCGATGACAAACGTCCAGAGGAAGCGATTGAGGAGACCCTTCTGTCCCTCGAAGACCATGCCGACCGTCACGCCATGCAGCCAGAGGAGCGCGCCCATGGCGGCGACCCAAGTCCAGTTCCACCGCGGCACGTTCAAGGAACGGCGCATGTTGTCGATGGACCCGTACTGCCGAATCGTTTCCATCGCTCAGCTCTCTTGCAACGATGTCGAGGCACACTGGGGCTGCGAAGCGCCTTCGGTCGCAGATGGATAAGATGATAATACTATTTAATGTCAATTTCAGATCTTTGAATTTGTATGCAGAATGAAACGACCTATTACACACTATTTAAACGTCGAATATTTTGGGATTTTTATCCGGATCCGTATAGCACTCCTCATTTGCCGCCAAATGACGGGCGGCGGTGGTGAGGACTGCCTTCAAAGCACATGCAAAGAGATGTGACCATTCCAGACGCTGTGGTCTAGAATGTAAATGTCATGGAAGCCAACCATGATGGACGCGTGTGCTTGTGGTCAAACCAAGAGCTGGCGCTTCACAACCCCGTTCGAAGTTGACGGGAGTGGCAAACTGTTTCGATCGTGTGGACAGATAGCGTATCGAATATACCAAGGTCGATGAGATAGCAGAGTGCACAGTATTGTGCCTGCGTCAATGCGTGTGACTGAGAGAGTCTCGTGATCTCAATCTCCTCGACGTGTCTTCGTCATTGTGGCTCTGTTGGTGGAGTGCGATGTCAAGTATCGCAATTCATCGTTGCATGCTACAACAACTTCAACATCAATCTTCTCAACAATGAATATATTTGTTCTGGCGGGATTCCTTGTGATTGGCATTCAATCATGTCTCAAGAGTCCCCCCCGTCAACCTCAAAATTCTCCCTGTCGATCGAGTCTGGCATTCGTTTGGCTCACAGAAAATCCCTCTTGGGTCTATTGACCATGTCTATAAATCTCGTGATCGCAACCCTCTGTAGCGCCATTTCAGCTTTCATCCATCGAGCTCCGGGGGGTGAAGGATGATTGAGAACACTCGAATGTTGGGCTCAAAGCCGTGTTCTCACGAGTTGGCCCATCACGCTCATGGATTGGCTATAATATGGCGCATTTTGGACCAATCAGAATCTGTAACTGAGAACTGTAACGTCCCACATCTGCACAGAACATTTCGATTTCGACAGTCCGCGAAGTGGATCCAAGATCAAGATCAGAGAAGAAGATCTCGCCCTTGACGAAGCAAGAGTGACGACTGGTTGACATGGTTGAGCTCTCCTACTTCCCTGCCCTCCTGCGAAACATCCGATGGGGAAACCTCGAGTCGAACGAGAAGGAGAAACACCTGCGAGAGCCGCTCCTGCATGACTCGGGAACCGACGACAGCAGCAACGAGTCGGACGGCGAGCAGCCGCACGATCGGTATGCATCCGCGTCCAAGAGGCATGTCGTGGTGACTGTCGAACCCAAATTCACACGTTCCGAGCGCCTCCTCCGCACGGGATGGGCTGTCTTTACGAGGCAGCAGCAGCACAGCACCCTCATGAACACGTGCCCGCCAGTGGAAACCCCCCAAGACATTGTCAACGCCGCGCTTGCAAAAATGGCGGGGCTCACTGTCGCGGCTGTGTCGATGTTGGTGTTGGCGCTGTACCGGCAAGCAGCTGCAGCGTCATCGTGAACGAGTTGAAGGATGATGATGGGCTCGACGAAAGGAGGTTTGGGTAGTGTTGAATAGGTCATACGTCGTTGCGTCGCATTCTGTTCTGCGTCTTGTCGGTCGCCTGGGTCGCCGTCGCCTTCGAGACGGCGTATGGGCAGTGCATGGCGAGGGGACACGTGCTGCACTTGGGCTTGACCGCTGTGCACGTCGTCTGGCCAAACCCGATCATCAACTTGGACATGTCACCCCATCGTGCGCGCGGGACCCAGCTTTCGAGCTCGCGGCGCGTGGCTTCGGCGTCCTTGGCGCCGCGGGTCCATCTACCCAGCACACACATCATGCATGATACCGACGAGAGGGCGACCGACCCAAGGCGGCCGGCAATGCGGTGGACGTGTGTGTCCACGATGATCCCATCGACTTTATCCCAGGCGACGAGGAGCGCCAGCCGCGCGACCTTGGGGCCAATGCCAGGCAGCCCCGTCTGCACGCTATGTTAATCAAGGACGGACGTGCACGCGTACCAATGCTTGCACGGAGCGCGGCACGTCGTCGTCGTAGGATGCACGCAACGTGGCTGCGATGGACCGGAGTTGCTCGGCCTTCTTCCTGCGCGGCATATTCGTGACATTGGCATGGAGAGCGATGCACGTACAAGTGGAACCCCACGGGCGTGAGGAGCGCGTCCAAGTCAGCGATGGACATGGCCAGCAAACTATCGATCGTGAGTCCGCCGTCGTGCTTGTGCAGACGGTGCATCGCTGCGGCGGTGATTTCGTCCTTCGTTTGTGTGCTCAAGAGCGCGCCAACGAGCGCGTGGAGTCGCTGGCTCTGTGGATATCATTAGGGGTGAGCGAGTTTGGTCGGGTCGTACTTTGGGGGATTTGGACGAGTCGATGAGGCGGTCCGTGCCGTAGAGGTCTACGGGCGCCGTACCGCCGCGGCGGACATCGACGAGCAAATCCAACGCAGCGAGGCGGTCAGCCTTCTTGGTCGGCAAGAGCGTTGAGGTGCTCGACGGGTCTTCTGATGCGCTGTGCTCTCTTTTCCGCTTCTTGCTCGGGGGCGGACTAGTGGTGGGTCCCGGCGCGGTGCGTGGCTCGATCTGAGCGGATGGCGCCGACGGCCGCGCAAACTTGGCAAACATGTTTCCATTCATCTCGACGTGGATGTTGGTTGTTCGCATATTCAAATAGACAGGTTTGGCGCCAATAAATAGATTTGTACAGTATCAATACAATCCTCGTGTTCAAACAAGACAAAAGATCCAAACATCTAGGGCGGACACGGGTCGTCGACGTAATTCGGCGGCGCGGACGGCGGGGTGAGCACGCCACTCTTCGCTGCTGAGAACATGACATGGTAATTCCCTCGGTCGCTCGGCACGCCGCCATCTCGCCATGGGGAGAACGGCGACGTTGTCGCCGTGGATGCCCATGCGATCTCGTGGCGACGGAGCGGGTACTGCCCCACGACCAACACGTACTTGCCTTTGGGGAGGTAGAGATCAAGGAACGGATCGCGCGTCGTCCCATTGATGCCGCTGGGGGTGACCGTGCCAGGCATCTTGTCGTCTGCGACGGCGACAACATTGGTCGGGTCGAGGAGCAGCAGGTGGTTGTTGGTCGTGTCCTCGACGACGTACGCGACAGGGTCAATGTACGTCCGGCCGCAAAACCCAACGTCGTCAAAGCCACCGGCCATGGGTCTTCCGCTCTCGAGGAGCTGATACGACACGACTTCAATGGCAACGTGCGCTGGTTCGAGCACTTGAAAGCTAATGTGGTCGATGGAGACAACCATGCCGCTCGTGGGTTGATGGATCGTGCCGTCGACAATGTACTGCAGCGCCAATGGCGGCCGGCGGCCGTTGTATGAACACGCGGCCGTGCGTCGACTCGATGACGTGGCAGCACCGAGCGTCGTCGTCGTCGTGGCAGTGCACGTCGACGCCAAGTACGAGTTGGCCGCGACAAACGACGTGACGCTGTCGGGGTCAATGTTGGTGCGCACCGTGAGCGTGTAATGGCCATGGTCGGCCATGGGGAGGCCGCAGAGGAGGAGGTCCCCAGCCGAATAGCTCGTCGGCGGCGGCGCCAAGTCACCCCCGCCAGCGCCGCCACCGCCATTGCCGCTGCTCGAGGACGACGACCCGGTCGTGGTTCCTGCTGCGACCACTGCCGCCACAGCCAAAGTCGCGTCGACGTCAGTCATGCCGGTCGTGCCCACGACGATGTAGTAGAGGCCGGGGTCGACGTTAAAATTGAGGTACGCGTCGAGGCTGCTGACCGAGCCATCGGCGGCGCCGTTCGTACGGACGCTGTTGTCGTTGACAGCGACGATCGACCCGTCGAGCGCGGCGATCAAGTACACTTTCGAGTCAAAGTAAGACGCGTCGCAGTTGGCGTCGACGTCGACAAACGTGCCGTCGCTGTCGCGCCGCTCGTACGAAAGGAGATCGAGAACGACGATCCCATCTGACGCGAGGTTGAGGGCATGCACGTCTATGGACACGCCGCGCGCCGTGCGGAAGAGCGTCCCGCGGGTGACGGCAAACTCGACGACGCCATCCGAGGGAGCGAGGGCCGCGAGCGAGCAGTTGGGCAGCGCGCCTTGCCGCGCCAAGTCTTGCGCGATCCACGGTGCGGGGATACCGCCGTTCATGCTCTGGTCCGAGCCGACGGCGCACCCGCCGCACGAGTGCATGGCCACAACTGCATTGGTCGACGACGAGATGATGGGCGAGCCCGACGAGCCCGCGGCCGTGTTGAGTTTGTAGCCAACCATGCCATCGAGGCCACAGTCGGCGTTCGAGTAGGTCGTGGTTTCGACGAGCCCGTAGCGGCCAACGTTAGCCTTGACGGCGACAACCATGCCAGCTCCAAACGGATGTTGGGGGATGTAAATCGGATCGCCGACGACAATGGTTGTCTGCAGCTTGAGGTAGTTGCCCGTGGACCAGTTGACGGACGGCGAGATGAGTTGGACGAGCGCATAGTCAAGCGCGGCGGACGACGCGACGAGCGTGGCGCCGACGACGACGTTCCCCGTGGAGCACGCGCCCGCGCCAGCGCACTTGTCGTTGCATTTGCCGAACGCACGAAAGTCAAACGACGTTGCGACCGCCTCGGCTGACGACGAGATGCAGTGGTAGTTGGTCAAGACGTGGTTCTCGCAGCCGAGGAGCCAGCCCGAGCACCACCGAGCGCCGTCGGCCGTGTTGATGAGCAGCCGCACGACGCCTTTCGCGCCGCGCCAGTACGGACTCGTGGGCCGCTGGTCGCACGCAGGCGACGCGGCGTCGTTGGTTGTGTCACACGTCGACTCGTGCGCGGGCGGCGTCGCCGAGTACCGGTACCCCGCGACGTCCAAGCCGTAGACACAATCCGAGTTGGTCGAACCGAACGAGACGAGCTCGACGACCACATGCTGGGCAAAGATGGCGGACGTGAGGAGCCCCGTGGGGTAGTGGCCGCGGTAGGTGTAGAGCGGCGCGGTCGCGTTGATCGGACGGACTTGGAGGTAGTCGGTGGGTGGGAGGTGAAGCGACGTCAAGTGAAGCGAGATGAATTCAGCCAGTGGGTCCTCGACAACAAATGAAAAGACGACCGTCGGCGCCGCCGCGATTGGAAACACGTACGGTGTCGATGTGTTGCACCCGACGTGGATCGCGAGCGGCGCGACGGCGATGACCTTTTCGAGGACGATTTCGGCATGGGCCAAGTGATGTAGCACGAGTGCGAGGAAGACAAAGAGGACGGTGTGCAGCATGCTTATTGCATGCGTCCAAATGAAGCTGCAGGAAGTGGAGGTGAAGTTGTAACGGACACGTGTAACGGTGCAATCCAAGAAACCCCCGCATGGTCGATCGATCTCGTCGGAAGGTTCTCCTCATGCGCAAGGCGGAGACATGTGGTTCACAAGTCTATCTCTACGCTTGCTGTTGTGCCTTGGGCAGCTTGGTCGCAAATGCCTGGTAGAGCTGGTCGAGGAACGCGGGGTCGTCGAGGCATTGGATGAACGCGTCTTTGAACTGGTCCTTGTTCAGTTGCTTCCCGCGCGGCGGCGTGCGATCGCGCGACTTTTTCTGTCGCCCGCCAGAGTGCGGCGGCGGGACCAAAAGTTGAGTCGCCGCGGCGGTCGTGTTGATCGAGAGCTGCGCGTCCGTCGCGTCCGCCAACGTCGACGCGGCGTCGTGGTTGTGTGAAATCATGCCAAGAATGGCCTCGCCCGCGGCAATGCCTTGCGCCTTGGTCAGCACGACCGCGGCGCTGCCCTTCTTGGGTGATCCAATCGGACCATGACCAGCCGATTGAACCTACACGACGCGTCAAGCTCAACCCCAAGAGGTGCAACAGGACGCACGGCTTTCGCGGCTTCCACGGGGACAGCTTCCGCCGTGACAGTCTGGCGCGGCTGTTGTTGTTGCACCATTTGCTGCTGCTTGGCAGGAGGAGCAGGCGCGCTTGTCGTCGATCCCTTCACCGACACCAACACCCTGAGGAGCATTAGACTATGAGATCATGCCGTCCATGGAGTCGCGTGACGTACCGTTCCAAGAGCTTGAGCGTCTTTTGGCGGTCTTCCTCGGGGAAGAACCAAATGCCAAAGATTTTAAACACATTCGGGTTCGCCTACGAGCATGCTTCACTGAGTCCTGGAGTGCTGGATGGCTGTCGTACGGGGTCCACGCAGCGCAAGATGAGAAAGTCATCCACATTGTCCACGTCCAAATACGTGTCAATCGAAATGGTCATGTTGACCGTGCTCAACCGATTGTTGACAAACATTTGGAAGCGCGGCGCCGTGTACCTACAACATGTGCATCGTCGGCGGCGTGTCGACGACATCCTCATGCGAGCGCATGCCATACCGCTTGACGACAAACAAGCTGCCTTCGACTTCTTTTCGCTTCTACGGGGTGGGGTAGGTCAATCGCATTGCCATTGTAAGAGTCTCGTACCCAGGATTGCTCGCCTTGGTCGAATTCGTAGACCACGACATGGCTCGCCTTGCCGAGGATCTCCATGATGTCGCTGTCTTGGCGCTGAAGCACTTGCAAGTTGAGCGCTTCGTTCTGGGACGTGTCAACGGGCAGCGACATGCTGGTGATGTGTCTGAGGTGGTTGTGCGGTCCAGTGGGAATTTCGTGAGTATCAAATGTCACAGGTCAAGCGATGTGATACTGGCGCCGCGTCTAAATGTCCCATTCTTTGGCCTTTCCACGGAATATCAAATTACACAGGGAATGCGTTCAGGGATGTCAAAGGATCGCCTTGCTCATCTCAACCATATTCGCGCTACTCAAGAAGACAGCCGCCGTCATATGTTAATGGGCCGGGGGCCTTCCCCATACATATTTGAACAGCGAACTCGCGCTGTTGGTGAGTGACGTCGCCACGGTCTGCACGGCGCCCCCGACGCTCTCGACCCCGACCTTCATGGAGCTCACGCTCTTCCCAATGGTCTTTTCGCTCGCATGCGCGTGCACGAAGTCGCTCAGCGTCTGTCCAATCTTCTCGTTGAGCTTGCCTTCCATGCGCAGCATCAGCGCCGTCGCCGCTTCTTCGTCGGTTTGACCTACATCACGCCGTCATGTTGTGTTTCGTCATCGTGGACTCTCGACCTGGCAAGAATCGCTCAACGACAAACGCATCCAAGTCAGCTTGGGTGTAGTTGACGCCAAAGTCGGTGACTTCCGGGATCGCATCCACGACGAGCCGCAGCATGATGAGAAAGAGCGAGACGTGGCGGCGGAGGCAGTTGAAGGCGACGACACAGAGTGCCTTGAACGCTTCAACTTGCATGGGGCCGCCGAGCGCCTCCAGCATGTAATTGTCGAGGCGCATTGGTGGCTGGAGCGGCTTGGGGGCCTTCCCGAGGATGAAGCCGTAGTCAATGTGGAAGAGATTGCCTTCTTTCGTGAGCATGACATTCTCGGCGTGGCGGTCGCCCACGCCCAAAAGAAACGTAATCACCGTGTACGCGGCGAGCGATTCTCGAAACGACGACGAAATGTCACTGAGAGTCTACAAGTAGGCAAGTCAGCATGACAGACCTTCCTCGATGTTTACCCGATGGCCATTGTAATGGTGGAGAAAGCGCATGATGTTGCCATGTTCGCGGATGATCGAGTAGAGCGTGTGGGCATTCTCCACGATTTCAATCAGCCCGTCGTAACTCGACGTCGGGATGACCCGGTACGTCACAAGCGCAATGTTGAACTGCTGGGTCTCTTGCTTCAGGATCGAGTACATGACATGTATGATGTTTTGCACGCACGCGTCCTTGCGCAAATCGTCGCGCTTGTACATGAGGCGGTAGAGCTTGAGTTGCTTTTCCTTGGACGGCGACGACGACGACGACTCGTCGTCCATCATCGTCGTCCCCTCTTGTCGTTCAATGCCGACGCATGTCAAAATGACGGGCGCTTCGGCGCTCCGCATGACCTTGATCGAATTGTAGTCGATGCCCTTGGCTTTGATCAGCGGGTCCACGGGCAGCCGCAGCCGCTTGGCAAAAACCTGCGTCTTTTGGAGCTCAGTTTGGAGCCGCGCGCAAATGTCGGCCTTCTCGGCGCGGTGCGGCAACTTCCACAAAATTTCGAGAAACTCTTGGCCGTGCAAGAGGTCGGTCGTCGTGTCGGGGCTCGCCGTCTGCGCCAGCGTGAGTAGCAACTTTTGGCGAAAGCCATCAAATTTGCGCCGACAGCGGCGGTCTTCGGCGAGGACACTAAGGCCCCAGTAGAGGTCGCTGCAAAAGCGAACGTCCACGAGCGCTTGCTGCACAATCGTGTCGCGGAGCGTGCTGGCTGTCACTTCAATGCTGAGCGCATGCAAGACGACGGGGAGGAAGCTGAGCCACTCGTCCGGCGTCGCTTTTTTCGCGAGCGCGCCGACGCAGTGGTTGCGCAGCTCGATGTTTTGGATGTCGGCGTTCGAGAGTACTTCGAGCGCGTCAACGCACTCCATCTCGTGCCGACAGAGCCGCGAACACATGGTCATCATGCAGTTGTGCGTACGTGGCGCGACCATGAGGCCGAGGATGTCGCGGACGAGCGGGTCGTCTGTGGCAAAGTCGACGGCCTTGATGAGCTGGAGCAGCCACTTCGAGTGGCCCGCGAGGAAGCGGCGGTTCCGGAGAACGAGTTTGCATTCTTTGCGCGAAAGCGGGTGGGATGGGAGGTAGTATTGAATCTGTCGGAACGTCGAGAGGCACATGATGGACGCGCGGTGCCACTTGCGACACACTTGGCCCAGGAGCCGCAGCGTTTCAATGTCCCATCCACACAGTTCAAACACCTGGACCGTGTTGTAGTGTTGGCGGCGCTGCTGGAGCGCGCTCGCGCAGTCGTCGCAGACGCGCTGGAGGACGCTTCCTGGGGGGATGCGCGGTGGTTGCTTGACTTTGGTGCCGGGCGTCGACGGCGTGAATTTGACCCCCTTCATCGCGCTCATGGAGCGGAGGAAGCGCTCGCGGTCGAGTTGGGCCGACGAGTGCATCTACATGATGCTACATGAGCGACAAGATGGAACGACACACGTACGTCGGGCGGCGGCGGGTCGAGAAACGACGACGACGACGCGACCGAATTGAACTCGGTAAAGTCGTGGGCGCTCGACGTGAGGGACGGCGTCGCCGTGTTGTAGTTCCACACGTAGTACCCGAGGCTCCCAATGACGTGGGACGTCGTGTCGACCAAGACGCTGCTGACCGTGTGGCCCGAGCCGTTCCGGAGCGCGTGCGAGACGGGCGTCGACTCATAGTCCCCGGGGATGACGAGGCGCTGGTTCGAACATGCGTTGCAAAATATGCGTCCGCAGGCGCGGCAGTGATGCTTTCGCGTCACGAGTGTAAAGGGTGCGTGGCATTTGAAGCAGGCGTAGACGGCATCGTCTTGGACCCACGACGACAACCGCCGCGGCTGGACAAAGCGGTAGACGTCGTCGCCGGGGAGTGCAATATCTCCATGGGACCACTCATTGTCGTCTTCCGTTTCGGCTTCGAGCTGTTCCTGCTGTTCAAGTGCGAGTTCGTCGGCGTCGTCGGCCGTCGAGTTGTACGAAAAGACATTGCGCTTGCTCCCGTAGGACTTGAGCTCAGGCGACTCGTCGCCGGATTCGCTCAACGTTGACAGCGGGTACGACGGGGGCCGCCCGTAGTTGAGATGCTTCTTCCCTTGGTACCGCTGTTTGCTTTTGGTCTCGAGCACCTGCGAGTATGAGAGATCCACGACCGTGGAGCGTCTCCGTGTATCGTCCAGCGTGGATCGCCCATATCCGTTGACGGGGAGTTGGACATCCAGTTCGTCTAGTTCATTCATGTGCCCATGTTCGTCAAAGTAGTCGTCCATGCCGCGCGACGACGAAGCTTCTCTTCTTTCGTTCTCGGCGTCGATCAAGTCGCCATCTAAATTTACGAAGCCAGCGTTATCCGGAATACCATCATTCTAGGCAGTCGCACCGGATACGAGATTCGTGAAAACCGATCGAAGATCGCCATCCAAAAAACCGTTCGACCGGAGCCATCATGGACATCGTGTCGCGTCTGGCTGCACGACTGCGTGGTGTGGACACTCGCCGTCTTTTTACGAGTGCAAGAGATGGCGGAATCTCGTTCTCGCGTGTGTCAATAGCGCCGACGGAGACGCTGCACAGCCAACAACTGGGCGGCGGGCGGCCTTGGGCAGAGATCACAGCTGATGCACATGCATCAAGAGGATGAAGTCATTACACTTCCTCGTGAGCTGCGTCTCCTGTTGCACATGGACGGTGGTGTGTTGTTTGAGAAGCAACGAGCGATTCATTCACTGTGTGTCAACGATCGCATTCTCAAAAATCTCGAGCTTTGTGGAATGATGGTCGCTAGACATCCACGTAAGTACGCTAATATGATCAAAGGCTCGACAACAAAAATCCAGCTCGAAATGGCATTGAAGCGTGTGGTGTATGTGGTCGCAGGAGAGGCGTCTGGCGACGCCCTTGGCAGAAAGCTCATCCGCGCGATGCAACGACATCCAGACGGTCCGTTTCAGTTTCGCGGCGTCGGTGGGTACGTCCGATATATGAAGACCACGACATGATGGAGGCGGTAGGCCGCAAATGATGGCAGCGGGCAACTTCACGTCGCTCTTCCCGATCGAGGAGTTGTCTGTGATGGGACTCATTGAAGTCATTCCAAAATTGTTTGCCTTTCACGTGCGTAGTCTATGACAAGCCAAGTTGATGATTTCCTCAGACGCGCCGACGCCAGGTCGTGCATGACATCAAGGCCGCGCGGCCAGATGCGATCGTCACGATCGATTCCAAAGGCTTTTGCTTTCGCGTGCTTGACGCTGTCCAAGGTATGCTTGTGCTCCTGTAACGTGGTCTCCTTTGGGCTCCATAGACGAAGCGCCGGCCGTGCGTCAACGCGCGGCCGTCGTCCATTACGTCGCACCGTCCATTTGGGCGTACAAACACAAGCACGGCAAAGCTGCCGCAACGGCGCAGTCGCTTCAGAAGCTCATGGACCGCCTGCTCGTGATCTTGCCATTTGAAGCGCCGCTCTTGAACCAGGGAAGCAAGCGCGACTGGGCCACCTTTGTCGGCCACCCCGCCGTCGAAGACTTTCTCGACGCACACAAGATGTTTCGCCCGCACACAATCAATGGAGACCACGCCGCCGCCATGACGCGCGTCCGCGAGATGCCGCGCTCGATGTGGATGGAGCAGGCCCAGGCACAGCCCGCGGATGTGTGGACAACCCAAGTGCTGGCGTTCGACCGCGCGATCCAGGATGCCCGCGCCACGAGTCGGCGGGACCGAGCGAAAGCATCAACGATGCCAGCGGACGCCTTTTTCGTCTGTGCGTTGCTTGGGAGGTACGTGGCACGTCGGCAGAGCGACATTTAAGATCGTCCTATCAGTCGTGAAAACGAAGTGCTCCAGACTGCCACGGTGGTCAAAGAAGCCATCGAAACGTTTGCCGCTCGCAATGCCACCCGACGCGTATCCTGCGACTGCCACGTCATAGACCTGATCGTTGTATGTGTGTAGGTGCACGTGGTGTTGCCCACCATCCCGTCGCTGGCAACGTTGCTCGAACGACTCGTGGCTGACTGGGACGTGTCATGCACGATCGAGCCGGACGCCGCGGCCAAGCGCGAGCTCCTGGCGGCAATTCGTCCATGTGTGTGTGTAGGATTGACGAGACGACGTAGGCCAGCGACGTCGCGATCGCCGTGTCGGGAACCGTCGTAGTCGAGTCTGCCTTGACGGGGACACCAACGATTGTGATTTACCGCGCGAACCGCGTGACGGAAATGATCGCCAAGGCGCTCGCGCGGGTTCGATATGTGTCGCTGCCCAACATCATGATGGATGCGGAATTGATTCCAGAATTGATCTTCACTCGCTGCACGAGTGCCAACATTGCTGCGGCGTTGCAGTACGAGAGAGTCCATCAATTGCCGTCTGGGTCGCTCACATGGCGATGGACAGGGGCCTTTACGACGCCAGAACGAACGACGACACGAACATGCAGTTGAGCGCGGCGCTGAGTCACTTGGCCGCATGGACATGCGACGAAGCGACCGTGACGCCGTGTCGAGCCAGTGACATGGCGGCAGCGGTACGCCATGATGTCGTTGAGGTGTTGACTCGTTGGCAGGTCGTCATAGGTGAAATGAACAAGCGCCACGCGACGTCACATAGAGGTTCATCAGTGTCATATTAAAACACCATGTTATGTTATGTTGGCCGCGTGAGCACGGCGATGGCGGCAACGACAACGACGAGACTCACGACGGCCGATATTTCCACGAGCACCCAAAAGGAATACGTTTGATCTTCGTCGTCGCTGTCGTCGTCACTAGAGGAAATATACAAGTCCAACAAGCGAACACACAACCGAGTGCACTACCTCTCGTCGTCGACCGCGGTCGTCACGTCGATGGATTTCCGACTCGACGCAAGTTGGATCGTGTGTTCGTATTCGACACGCAGGAGACCCCACATGCTCCGACGAAATACTTCTGCCGATGCCAAGATCGGGTCAATGAAAAACTACGAGTCATACGTGACACATAACATCCACTGATGGGCAACGCACTTGAATATGGCTTGGAAATGGGCCGTAGCCTTGCGCGGGAATGAGCGTGAGTGTCCAGCCAAAGCGAAGGAAGAGATCCACGACCATGGCGGCGTAGTAGACCCAAGTTGGATAAATACGCAGGGGACGGAGCCCATCCGTCCAGCCGCCGAGGCCCCAATCCATATAAATATCCCAGAGGAATTGATACAACGTCGTGACAACACACGCGCCAAGGTAAAACCACTAACACCCAACACTTTGTGAGAGAGACGGATTGAGTACCCACAAATGTACCTGGTACGTTGTCATGTGGTCCTCGGGGCGTTTGAGGCTCGGGTGGAAGACCGCAAAGAGCACAACCGACTGGGCGCAGGCATATTTCATGGCGTTGGGAATGTATGGAAACCGGGATTCGGTTTCCCGGTACTTGCGGATGTTTTGACAAAAGCGCCACCACTAGACCATACCATCATGAATCCATCCAGACAAGGGTGTATGTACCAGCGGAAGCGCCGAGAGGAGAGGGACGACGACCCAATGAAAGGTCGTACTCGTGGAACAGACATCATGGCCCGTGGGGTCGGCTTCGACAAATGCGCCTACGAGAGAGTCGACGACGTTGGGAAACGCAAGAGCGACGCGAGGCTAACCGGAGACAAAATAACAGCTCGACCACGCGAGGTCAACAAAGACGCGGACCAGACTCGTGAGGATATCACCCACGTAGGCTTCTCGGAAGCGCACGATCGCCCAAGGCGCCGCGACGACACTGAGGATATCAACGGGGGATGGAAATGGGGGAGTGAATACTATACCGCAAGACGGTCAAGAGCAAGGAGCGGCGCTGTTTGAGGGGAAAGACGAGCTTCAAGAGGAGGGCGAGGAAGAGGAGGAACGGGATGACGTAGGGCGGAAGGATGTGGATCGGAATGTCTCCACGGAGGGCTTTAAAATAGAGCTATGGATATGAGAGAGAGAACGACCGACGGGAGCCAGTACCAGGAGATTGACCAAGTAGACAATCGTGATGGACACGGCTTGGCGAACGAGAGAGACAAATTGCGTCGACTTGGTGATTTTCCAGTCGAACATGGGGAGAAACGGGATGCTAAACCAGTTGAACGTGTACACTTGGAGACACCAGCACCACAAGAGCAAGATCAAGACCCCTCCACAAATCCTCAGGAGGAGACACAAGAAGAAGGGTGCGCGTACCCGTGGCACGGTAGATGGCCATGACCGACGACTCCCACAGGTTGTGGTTCTTGGAATCGTCAATGACGCTGTCCCAGACGGCCCAGATGAACAAGACGACCATCATGCCAAAGTGCATGCCAAAGTAAAACCCCGACCTGGGACACATGCGTCGTACATGACAGGACGATGGAGATGTGTGTACCAGATCGCAACGTCTTCGCTGTGGGGAAAGAGTTCTCGCTTGAGCACACGCATGTCACCTTGGTAAAAGCCATACAACATGCGATGTTCGAGTTTCTCGAGGAGTTGGGCGGTGGCATCGAGGGGTGGAAATGCAGGTGATGGGTTTGTCGACTAGTTTGCAACAAACATGCGACCTGATGCCGCAACAGGTCGAATCGTACCTCCATGGTCGAGTACTGGGGATGCGTCGTGCTGAGAAGGTTTGTGTGGTTCTGAAGCTCTACCTTGACGTATAAAGAAAACATCGTTTCATGATCAAGTCCCAACCGTCCATGCTTGCAATCTGTTCGTCCCTCAACCACAAGAGTCGCCGATGCAGCTCCATCCAGTTCAACTTGGCGTGTCCGACGGCGAGCGCATCCCACGACTCGTGTTCCACGTCAAAGTCCTTCCCGTAGCGTTCAAGAAGCGCCGTGAGGTCTTGCACTTGCTCGGTGAAGAACGCCGCCATCTAGATGTTGTTTGCGTCTCGTCTTCGTATTTGAATGTCGACTGACCTTGTGCACCCGGGTTGTCAGCGCTTGGATGTCATCCGCCTAAATGGACACCAAGGCATTCAGATCAACCTACGACGCATGTACGTCACCGTACCTGCTCCCATTCATCCAAGAGACTGATCTCTTGGTCATCGCCGTCGTGCGTTGCCATACTCCACGCTCTCCCAGCGAATCTCGACTCGATTGATCTTTCCTGAAGAACTTCCACTATTTAATAATTTCCAAATAGTGTTTACTACTACCAGACAACAATATGTTGATAGTGTAATACATACATTCTGTCACCACTGAGCTGGCACCATCACAGCCCTGCATTTTCGACGCGCGTTCCGCGGATAGGTTCGACTCCTTCCTCCTCCCGTCGGTGGTGAGATTTGGCTGCGTCTCGTCGGTCGCGAGGTACCATAATTTTTCATCTCGCGAGAGCGAGCATCCCATCTTCTCTCATCTTCACACACAAACTCGAACATGAACGTCGACAGCAGCTGGCAACTGCTGCTCCTCGCGACAGCTGGTGCCATCGTTGCGTCGACGCTTGTCTTCTTTGTGCGGTTCCCCAAGACCCGCGCGCACCCCGGTCCTGTCCTCATTTGCCTCATCCTCTCGAGCTGCCTCGGTCTAGTCTTCCGCGCCGCCACGTATCTCGCATCCCCCGGCGACAGCCTTACGGCTATTGGACATCAGAATGCCACGGCTGCGTCCCCGCCCGCCGCCGCGCTCTTCTGGTCCACCCTCTACTTCACGTCGGCCACCTCCTTTTGGTTCCTCATGCTCGCGATGGACCTCATTTCGTCGCTCTCGAACCCGTTTCTGCCGTTCCAGTCGAACAGCATGATCCACCACACGCTCGCGTGGCCCCTCGCCGCCGGCTGGTGCCTCGTCTTCAATGTCGTCTTTTACCACAACTCGCATCTCTCGCCGCTCCATCTTCGCCTCCTCTTTGCGCTGCCGCTCTACGGAGCCCTCGCCTACATCGTCGTCGCCCTCCGTGCCGCGTGGATCAAGTCCTCACAGCTCGTCGTCGACGCGCACGAGACGACCCGCCGCATGGCCAAGCTCATCGTGCCGTACTTGGTCGTCTTTGGCGCGACGGGCGGCGTCACCCTCGTCGTCTACGTTGCCGAGCTCGCGCACGGCGCCCCGACGCTGATCGCGACGTACGTCGACGAACTCGTGAGCGCCGTTGCGACCATCGCGCTCTTTGTGCTCTTCTACTTTGACTCGGGCGTCGGGTTCTGTCGCGCCGCGCGCGACCGCCGCTCCCGCCTTGGTACGATGCCATCGCCCCAAGAGTTTGAACTCCAAACGGCCGGCACCGACGATGTACTCGTGGAGCTGGAAGCGGCCAATTTCGACGTCGACATCGCGGCCGGGCTTCGCAAGATGATCATGATCCTCACGCGACGCGGCATTGTGTCAGCTGCGGCGCGCGACCCAACGACACTCGTCCACGGACGCATCCCCAAGCCAGAGGACTTTACGACCGTCGAGAAGAAGCGCATCACGTTTGTCGGGACCGCTGCCACGGTGGCCGACGGGCTTGTCTTTGAAGACGTCGCGCCCAGTGTCTTTCATTCGCTCCGCGAGCTCTTTGGAATCGACCACGAGCAATACCTGCGTGCGTTTGACCCAGATGAAAACTTGCGCGAGATTTGTTCCGAGGGGAAGAGCGGCAACATCTTTTATTTCACAGGTAGATTTGTGTGCTCCATCATGTGTCTCACGTGACGGTCGTCGGCATGCGTAGCCAACAAGCAATTTATGGTCAAGAGTGTGCCGAAAGAAGAATTCGATGTCCTACGCGCCATTTTGTACCAACGCTCGCGCCCCTCGTGGCCACTCATGTGTTTTGTAGACCGGCGTACTACAACTACTTGCTCGAACACCGCGCGTCGTACCTCTGTCGTTACTTTGGCTGCCACTCGATCACATTGCCCGTGGGGACTCGTCGCATGTACTTTGTCGTGATGCACAACCTCTTCTCCGAAGGTAGAACAATGACCTACGAGGATGAGGGTCCCCGTGGTCATGGTGAAAATAAGGGCCAGTGCACCAGCGGTACGACCTCAAAGGCAACACGGACCGCCGCCAAGCGATTCCAAGTGTGGACGTCGAATCGACGATGCGGAAGACTGTCCAGCGAGAACGCATCGACAAACTCATGATGGACATTGATTTTTCCCGCATCCACCAGTCCATCCTCTTCGCAGACGCCAATGTCGTCGCAGCCAAAGCACGACTGGAGCAAGATATTCAGTTTTTGGTCGACCAACACATCATGGATTACAGGTACGATGGCTCTTCCGCAAGTCCCCCTCACTCGTGGGCTAGTATTTTAGTGGGGGTGCAACACCTCGATGGTCCTTGCCTCTCGCCCGTCGCCGGCGGCGCCATTCTCTCCCGAGACGGCACCAATTTCTACAGCATGGGCATCATCGACATGCTCCAGCGATACAATTGGCGCTGGACAGTACGTCTCTTCCCCCCAGCATCCCCCGTTTCATATATGAGGGCGCTAGGTCCAGCGATGGTTCCTCGGGGGTGTTCTCTGCAAGGACACGAGTGACGTGAGTGCGGTTCCGCCCGTCCAGTATGGCCAGCGCCTCATCAACTTCATCCACGGCAGCATGTTCGACGAAGCAAGACGCACGAGTCGAACGTCGGGTCTCACGACGCAGCCGAGCCCCGTATGTAGATGGAGGATTCTCTCAAAACTCACAACGCCCCTCGTAGACGGGCACATTTGATGCTAGTTCTCGGCTTAGCGGGTTTGCCCAAGGCTTCGAGGTACGAAGAAACGCTGGTACATTTGTATAAGTCCATGAGAAGGGGACATCGGGGACGACACCAGCGACAGAAATGTGGCTCGCCACGAATTTGTCGGATGAAATCATCGAGTGTGGCATGGACATACACGACTGCGCGATCCTCGAAGAAGATTAACATGTGCATGGCGAGAGTGTAGGATTCGAAACGAGAATATGAGGGGTTGAGTCCCTTCACAGTGCGAGTCTTGCATTTCATTTCGTGGACCACAGCAAGGGGGCTCACGATCGTGACCATTCGACGTTTTCAGAGTCCCACTCTTGAAAGTGTACTTTGACTCAGTAGTACCTAAAAGTAGCCATGGACATCTGAGACATGGATTCGATTTTTGCGTTAGTATAGAAATGCATGGCAGAGGTCGACAACATATTTCATTTGCATTTCTTTTCCAAGAAGCCGCCACTGTTGAGAACTATTCCTGGTGTTGGGCCAGTCAGCTTGGCCAGTCATCACCCGAACGATTTCAAGACGGGTTGACCTGTATGTACACTTGCACTTTGCTTTTCTTTGTTGATCACTTGAGCTTGAACGCAGCCGCGTGCGCAGTGCATGGCCAGGCCATCGAGTCTACTGCCTCAAGAGTTGTTGTCGACTCGATCAGCTTGAAGGGCGATATGCATGTATCCACTTGCCCATCATCGAAGGGTGGATGGAACGACTTTAACTTCCCGCTGGCCTCATGACAGAGATCTCGCCTGCCAGTAGACGTTTGGGTCACGGCATACCCAGCTGGCATACCCTCCTGGTTCTTTGCGGTTCCTCAGCCAAGCATGGACACACATATCTCGTCTCGGCACTCGCGCCACGCAGTCGCCAGCGCATCAGAGTGACCCGATGAGTGATAAAAGCAGTCGAGTACATGTACATGCATCACGAGTGTCACTTGTGTACCTCGTAAGTGAAGTCGTGGCCACAAATGACGCCGCGGTGGCGCGACTGTCTTTGCCTGGCCCCAAGCACTAAGCACACGGTGCATATATGCCTCCTTCTTCGTTCCACTGGTCTCATCACCGCTGCCAGGCACCACCATCACCTCGGCGTCATCTCAGTCCTTGGCCCCTTCGTCCAGCTGCAGCTTGCGTTATCACGGGACCCAACAACAACAATTCGGTCGCGTGTGGGCGTTATCTGCGGTCCAACCCTCCCGGCTCTCTCTCCGAAGCGTCGTCTCCGTGCGGACCCCTGTGTCTCGGTGCCGCTCCGCCGCCGCCGCCGCGCAGAATGTTCTGCCGGGACCAATCTAGACCTCCAAAACAGTTGGGTATACAAACACCTAGTTAAAGTGTAACTGTCGTCGTATCCGGACGAGATCTGCTTGTGGTCGGACACCACACACTTGCTCGCCAAATATGGAATCGCGCTCATTCTCGCCATTTGCACTTCTCGCGTCTCGTGCGCATCATGAACGCAGCGTTTGAAGCGACGCTGCTTGTTGTCGTTCTCGTCGTCCTTGCAGGCAGCGTCCTCCTCTTCTCCCAGTACCCCAAGACCCGCGCCCACCCTGGCCCGGTCCTCGTCTCGATTCTCTTTGCCTCGAGCGTGAGCCTCCTCGTGCGCGCGATCATGACGCTCAACGCGTTGCGCGACGACGCGTGGTCGGACGACACACCGACAATGGTCGCCGTTGCGTACGCGTGCCTCTACCGAAACGAGCCGACCATGTCGAACGGGATCGCAGTCGCCTTCTGGACCATGTTTTACTTTGGGTCGGCCGCGACGTTCTGGTACCTCATGCTCGCGATGGACTTGATTTCGTCGCTCTCGAATCCGTTCTTGCCGTTCCAGGCCAACAGTCTCCTCCACCACATCGTCGCGTGGCCCGCCGCCGGTCTCTACGTCGCCGTCTTCTATTGGACCTTCTCGCACGTGTCGCCGACGACGTCGCCGCCCAGCAGCGTCCGCATGTGGATGGTCATCCCGACGTATGCCGTCCTCGCGTATATTGTCATTGCGCTTCTCCTCGCGTGGCACAAGTCACGACTCCTCGAAACGCAAGCACACACATCGACGCGGCGTATGGCCAAGCTCATCCTCCCCTTCCTCGCAATCTTTGCCGTCGGCGGCCTCATGGACATTTGCCTCTACGCCGCAGAAGTGCGCGTGGAAGCAGTGTCACCGCCGGGGCCTGATGGCGACTTCAACGTCAGCCGCGCGCCCACGGCCGACACCCTCGACCAAGTCACGCAAGTCGCCCAGCTGCTCGTCGTCTTTGGGCTCTTTGCCCGCAAGGCCGGGTTGACGATGTGCCGCCGTCGGCCGGTGGCCCGCTTGGGGGCCTCGTCTTCGGTCGCGTGCGGCGGCGGCGTCATGGACGACACGATGCGGCAGACGGAAGACGAAGAGCAGGTGGCCGAGACGCCCGAAACCGTGAGCATCTCGAACGCGCTGCGCAAGTGCATCATGAAGTACACGTCGATGGGCATCATCGAGTCGGCGCAGAGCGTAACACCAAGAGAGCACACGGAGATCATGCTCGACGACTACACATGCGTGGAAACCAAGACCATTGTCGTGCACGGCAAACTCGCGAGCACGGTGCTCACGTTCCGCGACTGCGCGCCCACTGTCTTTCAGCACATCCGGACGATGTTTGGCGTCGACAAAACAGAGTACATGGACTCGTTTGCGCTCGATCAAATCATGAACGAATGCGGGAGCGAAGGCAAGAGCGGCAACCTCTTTTACTTTACAGGCATGGTCCATGATTCGATTTAACAACTCATCGTGACTTGTCTAGCCAACAAAAAATTCATGGTCAAGAGTGTGCCAGAAGACGAGTTTGAAGTGCTGCGGGCCATCTTGTACGTCCCATGTGCATCTCTCTCTCTCTTATGTATGTGCCTTAGACCATACTACCACAGCTACCTCCTCTCCCATCCGCGGTCGTTTCTCTGTCGGTACTTTGGCTGCCACTCCATTTCGCTTCCCGTGGGACGCCGTCGCATGTACTTTGTCGTGATGCAAAACCTCTTCTACGAAGGCCCTGTGGACCAACGCTTCGATTTGAAGGGCAACACGGACCGCCGCCAAGCGATTCAGTCGCACGACGTCGAGCAGTATATCGTTCGGTCGCAAAACCGCGAGACGATCTCGAAGCTCATGATGGACATTGATTTTCTCAAGCTTCGCCAAGCAATTCAAGTCGGTGAGACCGAGGAGGCCGACTTGCAGTCGCAGCTGGTCGAGGACATTATGTTTCTCGCGACGCGTGGCATCATGGACTACAGCATCCTCCTCGGCGTCAAATTTGTGCACCACACTGTGCCGAGCTCCACCACGGGCACGCTCTCCAAGACGCGAGAGCGCATCTACTACGTTGGCATCATCGACATGCTCCAGCAGTACACGTGGCGGTGGACACTCCAACGATGGTTCCTCGGCGTCTTTTGCTGCAAAGACATGGGCAACGTCAGCGCCGTCCCGCCCAACGAGTACGGCAAGCGCCTCAAAGAATTTGTTCTCTCGCGGCTCTTCTACACCCCCGGGCGGGGCCGCGTGAGCGGCTGGACGAACGTCGACTCGCCCGTGCCTTCCGAGGCCCCGCGTCCAAGTGGCCCCAGTGCGTGGACGACCGAGGTAGATCTATCGTCTTGTGGTGTCGGAGGAAGCTCATCCGATGGATGCGTAGGAGGAGTTTCTAAGTCCGTCGGCTGCCGCCTTGTGGCGCGCGCAGCAATCGCCCTTCAACATGCAGATGGTTCCGCCAGGTCGGGCCTCGGGGGGTTTCTTTGTCGGGACGTCGTTTTGAGTGATGGTAGTTGTGAATGAATGGTGAATGTCATATCCTGAAAAACAAAGTGTGTGGTTGTGGTTTCATATGAAACCGAAGTCGGTTTCTACACCCTAGTCTAAAAATAGATTTAGTGAGCGTTGATTGGCTGCCGGAGAGAAACGAACGAGCGACAGGAGGCGACATGGCTTTTAGCATGCGTCGCGCAGTCATCGACACACAATTGCATTTGCCCAGAGACTGACGAGACGATGCCTCCAATGATGGAAACCCCCGAGGAAGATCGCATTCGCCCTCGCCACTTGACCTTTTTGACACCCGAAGACGACCGCGGCGTGCTGTTGCTCTCGCTCCTCTCGACGGGAGGCAAGCCTCGCTTGCGCCCCACGAAAGAAGACACGGACGAGGATGCACACCCCAACCAAGAACGCGACGAAGGGCTCTTGATGGGCAGTCCGTTCTTTGCGCCCAGTGTGGCCAAGCGCATGCGCACGCGGCGGACGATCATGATCGAGGAGGAGGACGGCGAAGCGAACGAGAGCGACGACAGCGACATGGAAGACGTTCGCATGGAGACGCGCGTCGTGATCCTCAAGCAGCCGCCATCGACATGGCATTGGCGCGACAGCCAACCGATCGCGCGCTTCGACATGGAAGTGGGGCTGGTGGCCTTGGACAACCCGAATGAGCTCGTGGCCATGGATGCCCAAGGTGGATTCACGCTCTGGCTGCTCACAGAAGATGGGTACATTGCGACCTTGGGGATTCCACACTCAAGTGCATGGATTGTAGGAATGGTGTGTTTGAGCAGTACGAGCTCAAGTGGACGGCACGCCCTAGCAAGCGCGCACACGCCGTCGTGATGCGCATAGAACTGACGGCGGATGGCTCCCATCGACCCAAAGACAATCAGGTGCCGATCATGCCGTTGGATATGTCGTCATCGACGTCTAGCGCATCAAGATCCACGTCAACTACACCAACTCCAAGACGCTCAACTCGTTCCCCATGGACTCGAACGACATCTTCGTCTGCCTCCACCCGCTCTACGACACGCCGCTCTCGCCCATTCTCCCCACGACTCCATCCAACCATGCAGACCTCTCGTCCCCCGACTCGTCTCTTGGTGACAAGAGAGACGCCATCGCCGATCTCTCGCTCGGTCTTCTCTCGCCCTTCCCGTCCTTTACCTTGGACGAGATGCGTTTGAGCATCGATCCTAGTGCACCCGACATGGCCAAGGCATTTGCGAGTGCCCCCGTCGACTTTATCGTGCGCTGGGCGTGTGCCGCCGCAACCGTCTTGAGTGCCGTCGAAGCGCTCCCCGTGGCAGACACCCTCCTCAACGAATGTCCGATTTGCCATGCGGCGGTGTCACTCGAGCTCCCGATGTCCCACACGACCGAATGTCTCCTCCACAACTTGTTGAGTCAAGTGTCGGGTACACCTGTGTTGCTCGGATGGCGCTCACGAGATGTAGATTGCGTCAACGGTGGCACGGCGGCGAGTCCATGGCCGCGGCCGCCACTCCTGTCTACCGATGACCAGCACTCGCTCATGTCAACCACTCCGACGAGCCTCCTCCGCGGCCACCTTTGCTTTGAAGACCAGTCGAGCTTGTCCCGTGACCTGAGTCTCCTCTCGATGGAAGACTCGCCATGGAGCGATCGACCTGCGACGTCGTCGTCGTCGATGGCCTAGCCAGCTTCTTCTCCATTGAATAGTACATGTTTGATTGCATGTTGCAAAGGGATGGTTCACACATGACAACTGGTGAGAGATTTAGGGACTTATCACCATCCGTGGCCAGACAGCCCACGCGGCAGCGTCGGGTCGAGTAAAAATTCCTTGAGGATGTACATGACATTGACAAACCCATCGCAGCGCACGGATGCCGAGCCCTGGGACGCCGAATAATTCCGCGCAACGGTCAGCAGCTGATTGAACCATTCCTGCAGCACTAGAAGGGCGATGATGAGGGACGAAAGTCGAGGAAGGCCGCGCACCTGACTTTCGCCGCTCAATGACAAAGGCGCGCCACGCAGGCACGAGCTGCAAGAGGGTGTTTGGACATCGCTTGGGGAAGCGCCTGGAGGCGAGGAAGGTGCGCATGGTCGCGCAGAAATTGCACCGCGGGTGGGCGACGAGGGACTCGCGGATGGACGTGACGAGATGGAGGCGGAGGGTGCGGCAGTCCGAGTAGCGATGCTGCAACTGGTAGTGTGGTTCGCGAAAGGCCCACGGGTCGGCGAGACCAATGTCAGAGGCGTGGAGGAAGAGGTCGAATGTGTAGACGACCGTGGCGGCGCGATCCTTGAGAACGACATGGGACACGATGTGCACTTGGTCAATGTCGTTCAAGGCGACCGCGCACTTAGACCAAAGCGTTGTGACGCGCCCCATGACGGAACAAGGTTCGGTCGGCCGGTCGGACTCGGACGAGTCGGCGTCGGAGCGGCACGACGAGAAGACACTGCGGTTGAGTGTCTGGAACATGTCGGTGCTGCTGCAAATGTCGTGGGACTTGTAGCTGTCATCGTCTGTCGAGTAGTACCCTTCCATAGCCGCGGCAACAGAAATGGCGGACTTTCGCAGAACACTTGGAGTGACAGAAGCCGACATCTCCGTTGGCCAGAAGAAGGAGCGGTTTCCCAGGACGAGATTTGGAAATCTTTCACCGCGGGTTGGTCGAAATATCCAAATTCGAAAAGCCAAAATTGACTGAATTGTCACTATTTTGACCGAGTCCCAGTGGGATATTATGTTCGGATCAAAGGACCACCAGCTTGTCTCGTGCATTTTCGCCGCTGCCGTCTGGTCGTGAGAGCCGCGCGGTCGACCCGCCTCGCCACGCGCCCATGGAAAGAGAACGCGTAGATGGATCATGTACTCGCATGTCCAACGGGGGACTGCTAGCAAGGATCGCATCTCCCCTTGTGCTGACCAGCCGAGAAAGATTCGCGCTGGTGGGCCAAGGGAAATCCAGACCTTGGTCGAGCAGGTCGTCGCTCCGTCTATTTCCTTATTCAAGTAATCAATCAGTTGAGTGCCAAACGGATTCATGGAAAGCATGCAATTAAATATTGGTGGCTCTGTTATATTTTTTAGTGAGAGAATGATATATATTGGTATATATATGCAATGGTTTTTATTGATATTGATTGTGCTCAATCAATTACAATTAAAAAATACAATACTCCGTGTGAGTCGTTGACATTTGAAGTGTCCAACCAATCATTGGGCGGTCTGCAAATAGTAGAATTGATTTAAGCGAATTATTCGACATGCGACTCAGATGGTGTTGGGGGAAGCGCCGTATACAATTTCCAAGTGAGGGGGCTCCCACTGCCATCGCAATGATTTCCCATTCCTTTACTTTTGCATTCGCCGCCGACCATGGTGCAACTGCGCAACGTGAATTACTCTGTGGGGAAGGCTGTGGTGACGAACGCACGCCAGCAGCATCTCCATAGCTGTTCCTTTGTGCCCAAGGACCCGGTCGCTGTCTTCGTCTTCCTCCCGGGCCACGACGAAAGCTGTCTCCGGTACGAAGGCCTCTTCCGCTTCCTCGCGTCGCAGCAGATTGCCGTCTTCGCGCTCGAACAAAATCCATCCGACAAGGAACCCGAGCACACTGCCATGTACAAGCACCCGAACCCGGAGGTGAACTTCCGGAAACAGTTGTCCAACACGACGCTCCTCCCCGCACCGGCGGCTTGCGGTGTGCCCGCATACGTCGACGACGTGCACCAATTTGCACTCGGCGTCGCTCAGCGAATTGGTGCCGCCCATGTGAATTACTTTCTCTGTGGGGTCTACTACGGCGGCCTCATGGCGGCGCACACGAGCGTCCATTCTGCGTTTCCGTGGAAGGGCATCATCATGACTGCGCCAGACTTGACCAAGCCCGTGAGTGTCTTGGCGAGCTTGACAACGTCGTTGACGGACCACATGAAGTACTTCATGTCGGCAAAGAAGACGACTTTTGGATTCGCATCCTTCCGCGACAAACTCATGCCGCGGACCAAGGATCACATGGGCAACGACTTTGAGGACACGACGGAGCGAACGATGGTCGAGGACGAGAACAAGAGCGAGAGTGGGAGCGTCTCGGACGAAGCGTTCAAGGAGCTCGACCAGATCAAAGACTCGTTGCATGTGCCCGTGCTCATCTTGAACGGGAAGACGGACACGCGGAAGGCCGAGATGGACGCAAACAATTTCTTCCTTGGCCTCAGTTGCGAAAAGAAGGAGATGCTGGACTTCAAGGAGCTTTACACGAGCCTTGCACAGGAAAACGGAAGTCCCGACGTGAATGACGCGATCCTCAAGTGGATTCACAGCTTCCAAGCCGAGTGGATTTAACGATCGGCTCGGTAATTTGTCAACTATTTTATTAATCTATCGTCTGTTCGCATCGTCTGGCCGATCGTCGATTCGTTCAATCACACGGAAACTCGCGTCGAACGCTTGGCGGTACTGGGCCACAGCCTTTTGTTGACCGAATGTGAGCTGCACGTGGTCTCCATCGAGCGGCACGTCCAAGTCGCGTTCGTCGCGCGACCCGATCGCCAAGGCGTACGTGATGTCGTGGCCGACATAGATCGCGAATGGCGATCCTTTTGCGAAGGAAGGTGCGTCAGAGACATCGTACCGAGTGCCGCTGAATATGATCCAGTGTTTGGACGATGACGAGGATGCGTCGATGGTGGGCGGCATTTGACTTGGGCGACGGGTCCCAAAACCCATGGGACACCGTGGAGCCATAGCTGCCGTCGACCCATCCCGACTGCCATGCGTTCGAAAGGAATCCCAGGACGAAGTTGAGAACAAGTCGGACAGGTAGCCCACGATGGAAAACTTGGCTTGGAATGTCGCGATCCACGCATGAAGCGCCGCCGCCTCGTCGTCCGTCAGCGGCGCGTCGATTTCTCGGTCGAGTTCCAAGGCATCCGCGATGGCAGCATCACCCGTGCGAGAATCCCCCGTGTACATGCGACCACAGAAAGCAGTCGTGGCATCATGTCCACCGATGTCGCCGTAGACGCCGTCAGGGCCAAGGAGATGGGGGTCGACGGCGAACACGATCCCACAGAGAGAAACCCACTGGGGATGGGCCTTGAGGTCGGCCAATGTCAGGTATCGCACGGCAGAATCCTTCTTCCTTCTTGTGTAGAGGAAGACGGAGGCCGCGCATAATGAGCCCGCCAGGACCGCGAGCGTCGTCGTTGCATGTGCGACTTTCATGGCGGATTCTGTTGTGAATTCGACGGAATCAATTGCGACGAAATCTCCGGATGAAAATGGTCATTCATCATCCGGTTTTCCGGATAAGAGTTGCACATAGCATTTTTGCGCACCACTTGATCGGCGCGCCCAATGCTTCGCCAACTCACGAGCGTCGTCTTTGCTGGCGGCTTCACTCGCCTCGGGCAAGTGCAGAAACGAATGGCCAAGCATTTCCCCGTTCCCGTCGTGGACGAGCTCATGGAGGAAGGCGTGATCCGCCCCAAGACAACTCCCAAGGCCATGTGCATCCTCTCGACAGCGTGCGTCCCAGAGTCAGACGAGCACATCGACTTGCGCGAATTCCAGTCGGGGGCGACGCATGCTGTCCACGAGGCATTGGTGCAGTTGTATAGTCCATCTATGCTTGACTTTGCCGCGAACGGGCACTCGGAGTCGTGTGACGCCAACGAATACTTCAAGGCCGTTTGCTCTGACCACCTCTACAAGAAGCTGTTCAACTTCGCCGCGAAGATGGGAAAGAACACCGTCGGTGTCGTTTCCGTGGATGGCGTGGCCCCGTGCGCTATTGTGGACGGCTCGTTCGAGGAATCTGACGAAGACGGCGAATTTGTCACGTTTGTCGTCAACTGCAGCTCCCCGTACACAAAGCACGTAAAAGAGGAGACCGCGCACGAACTGGAACAGCGTATCGTTGCGGCCTCGAGCGAAGACCCAACAAAACAAGGCCCCACGGCAGAGGAAGATCAACCGGAGGTCGAGGAAGGCGTGCTAAAGGTTGTTGCTACGTTCAAGTCCCTCTTGCCTTCGTCGGGGGAGCTCGATTGGACGCTCCAAGAGCTCCGAATTGCGGCTGTGAAGGGGGGTAAGCCAGCAGTAGCATAAGCATAACTTTGCTCGTGTGTGTGTCGCCTCATCATGGGTTGCAAACATGGACGTGAAACCCAGACTTGATCTCAACTCAAAACAGTCAAGTCAAACGTCTCAATCAATTCGTATCCGGACAATGAAAATCCGGATACTCAGCTTCATTGTGGTTTTGCACCGCGCGACACCGCAATGATCCGGCAGTTCACCAACATCGTGTCCGCAGGCGGCTTCTCCCGCCTCGGTCGCATCCACCGCCGCATCGCAGAGCATTACCCATCCCCCGTCGTGGATACACTCATGCGGGATGGCGTCGTCCGACCGACGACCACACCGAAGCTCCTCTGCATCCTCACGTCGGCGTGCACGCCGGACGCGGGTGGCCACATCGACCTGCGTGAGCTGCACTCGGGCGTCCAGCACGCCATGCAACTCTCGCTCGACACTCTCTTCAGTCCGTCCATGATGGCCTTTGCGGCGAACGACGGACGCACCGCAGACGAGGACGCGAGCGCCGCCAACGACCGCTTGCAGGAAATATGCTCCCCGCGCCTGCACAAGAACTTGATTGGCTTTGTCGAGCGCCAAGTCAAGGCGTCGAAGGACTGGCGCGCCGTGCCGCAACCCATTGACCACTGTGCGATCATCGATGCCATGTTCGAAGAACACGACGAAGGCGACCAACTCACGTTTTGCATCGCCGTGACCGCGCCATTCACAACGCTCCCATACGAGAAAGAACCGGTCGATGCCGTGGTCGATGATCCCATCATGCCTGCATCGAAGGGCTTCTCCGCGTCGGCACCCGAACCACCCGCGGCGGACGACGGCGACGCGACGACATCTGCGCTCCCAGACGGCGAGCTTCAAATCCTAGCCTCGTTCAAGACCAATGTGCGTGAAAACGGGGAACTAGACTGGAAGATTGATGACATGCTCATCACAGGACTGACGAAATCATCGACATGAGAGGAACAGAACCTTGATCAACCCAAAGGGAAATTGGTAAGCTACGCTCCAAGGTAGAGTAGCTTAACTTACGGATAAAATTCTTTGTATCCGGAAATCGATTTCGAAAGCACTTATCAGTTGAAAATGATCCGGCAAGTCGCCAATGTTATGTTTGCAGGTGGGTTGAAGCGCCTTGGGCTC
>VJMH01006993.1:0-56888 GCA_009835185.1 Aphanomyces stellatus | reverse complement strand
GTCTTTCCACAACATCAGAGAGCAAGCGCAAGAGACGCATGCGCCTCTTGTAGGATACACCAGCACGTCGACGGAGTATACTTTTCAATTCGTCAAGGCTGAGCATGTTGATCGATTGTGCGAAAGTGAGTGCGGGGGAATTCGACAATTTTGATTGGTTAGTTGTATCCGTAAATGGCAACGGCAACGGCAAACTTATGCAACATCGATTGAAACTACAACAATTGCCGTACACTTGCCGTTTGTGGGAACTGAACGGCAAGTGTACGGAGCGATTTGCAAGTCGCCAATGTTATGTTTGCAGGTGGGTTGAAGCGCCTTGGGCTCGTGACGACGCGCATCCCGAAGTCGTTCTCGGGGAATACCTTGGACAAGCTCATCTCCGACGGCATTGTCGACCCGCCTAGTGCAAGCAGCGCGTGGTGCATCATGTCCACTGCGTGCGCGCCGGCGTCCGACGTGGCGTGCATCGACCTGCGTGACTTCCACGCCGGCGCCAAGCATGCCATGCAGACTTCGCTGGGTCACTTCTTTAGCCCAGCCATGATGGACATTGTCTCAAAGTCCGACGTCGGGGCGACATGTGAAGCCAACGAGTACTTGCGGGACGTGAGTTCCTCGTGCATGTACGACAGCATTCTCAAGGGCACCCGCAAGCTCGCGCGCAACAACGAGCGCATCGTGCCGCAATCGATCGACAAGTTTGCAATTGCACACGCTCGATTTGACAAAGACGAGGCCGACCACGAGTTTGTCGAGTTTATCGTGAGCTGCAAAGTCTCGTACGAAAAGATCGCGACGGTCGAGAACGACGACACAAGCAGCAATTCACGTGGCGGAGACGCCGCGGCCACAGACGAAGCGACGATCCGTTTGCCAAAGATGCATGTCATGGCCACGTTCAAGTCGTTCGTGCCGCCTTCGGGGGAGCTGGATTGGACCCTGGACCGGATGAGAGTGTCTGGGAAAGCATTCCTCGACTCAGCTCGATGATGGTAATGAGAGATGTCGTAATAAGTGGTTGCATTTGTGGCACGTCATGTTGTTCACAAGCGAGCTTCGTCCAGTCCTCTGGAAAAAGGACACTAGAGTTGTCACATTTCATTCCGGCAGTGTCTCCCAACTGCCACGAGACAGGTCGTTGACGGTTGAGATGCAACGGGAAGAACTCATTCGCGGCGTCCGCCTCGCCGACGGTTCCATCTTCAATCTCTTTGACGTGGAATTGCACTGGCACGCGGATGACTTGATGGACATGCGACTCGTGTCGGTCAACAGGACGCCGCGGGTGCTGTTTGGCCGCGCGTGGCAAGTCTGCCTCTTGGGTACGAGGATTCATGCGACTGTGTAGGGCTATCGATGCGACGGAACTTGCTCAAGTAGACGAAGACGACGAGCTACCCGCGACGAAAGCTGCGCTGATTCGGGTATGTAGTGCGACACTGTGGATGCCTGCGTCCAACGGACGTAGGAGTCGCTGGTTGAGAGCGCGCGGGGCGAGCGGCATGGTGCGCACATCCAAGTGGACGCGGCGACGGGCCAGTGGATGCTTGTTGTCAACACGCAAGGTGCAACCATGTTTGCTACGTACCGATTTCCCATGCGCCTCAATATTCCACCGATTGGACGCCGATGTGAGTGACCGCGCCAGAGAAAGAAGGACATTGTGAGTCCTCGTGGATACATGTTCTCTGTGGATATTGTTCCAAGTGGGCTAATGGAGTTCTTGTATTGTGTACTGCAACTGTACCTTCTTCTACTGTGACAGGATTGCCGAGATGGACTGTCCGTGCGGGGTTGCGTGGTGATGATCAGCGTGGCGAACGATCTGCTTCTCCGTCGTCGCATGCGCTGATGTCTTCATGTCCATCGAGGCAAGAAAGCCAAGAGGATGTGGAGATGCAAGCTTGTGCGTTTCGATGTATGCTGCCGTGTTCTGTCGATAAACCGCTTCTACATATGGGGTAAAATAGGTATTTCAGGCACAGCGCATAAACTACCATGAAAGGGCGGGGCATTTCACGTTTAAATTCCAACATTGAATATAAACAGCATCACATGCCCGAGTTTGACCAATCGCTGTCTGCAAAAAGGTGTCATGGCAGATCATCAGATTTGATTTCGACACTCGGACGACAGAAGATGGCCGATCAAGAGCAAGACATGGCCAAGGCGATGGATGACACATGGAGCACCATCGACAAGACCAACCAAGGCTTCCTGGACCAGGAAGAGGCCAAACAGTTCATCGAAACCACGCTCAAGGAGCTTGGGATTCCCGGCGACCTCGACGACGACGGGTTCGCGACCATCTTTGACGAGCTCGACAAGGATGGTAGCGGCCGCATTTCCAAGAGCCAGATGATCGACTTCTTCAGCAACTTTATGGGCTTCTTCGTCGGTGTGATGGACGAGCAGTGCTGAAGGTTTCAGCGGTTTCAAAGTTAAAGAATATAGGAGTGGATTGCTGGTCTTGTTTGGCCCAACGAAGGCGAGGCCACCATGCATCATGGCGTCAAGATTGTCAACTTTGAATTCCTCCCGGCACACATTACCCTTCACACAGGTCACGCCGTGACATGGACGCATGCGAATCCACATGCCCACGTCCACTCGATCAACAGGTTTGGATGACCGACACCATCATCTTCCCGCATTCAAACTCCCATGCAGCGAAGACGGATGCTTTGAATCCCCGGAACTCGCTTTCGGCCAGCAGTACACCCAGTCGTTTGTGTGGCCGGGGACATACCGGTACTACTGCCATCGCAATTCCTTCATGATGGCAACCGTCACGGTCGTCGACCCAGCACCGCTTTTGGTCTGACGCACCGCCATGCCACACCATCCCACACGCGCACGTAGATGCCACTGGAGCCCAAGATGTCGCTTCCGTCGGCCGTCCCATCGTCTCGGACCGATACCCACCGCATGACGACCTTTGACGCGTTTGTCCATGCGGCGTCGCTCAACCAAACTACGGTCGTCCAACGATGGCAAGCGCTGCTACAACGACACAACGTTCAATGGTGGCGTCTCTATAGGATTGACAAGGGGCATGCGGTCGACCACGAAGACAGCGACGGCCAGCGCGCGCTGTGTTTGGCGGCGCAAAACCAATGCATGGACACGATGGCGCTGCTAGTGCAGCACGGGGCCGACGTGCGACTGCCCCAGCGAGGCGTACGCGCACTTCGAGGCATTGCATCCCATCGTGTTGCACGTAGGGACGCACGGCGCTGCACGAAGCCTGCACGTGGGGAAAACCCCTCGCGGTCGCGTTGCTCATCGCGCACGGAGCCAACGTGAACACCCGAGATTGCAGCGTACGAACGACCATTGGCTACAAATGTATCCCTGCGATGTCCCATGGCGCGACTCTCGGTAGGGACAAGTGCCGCTCCACTGCGCATGCCAGAACGGCGACCCCGCGCTCGTGCGCTTGCTCTTGGACGCAGTCGCCGATCCGTACATTGCCGACGAGGTGGATGTGGGTCGAACGATTTACATGAAACCAATCCAACGCTGTAGCATCGACGCATCCCACAGAATATTGCACATGACTGGAAGCGGCTGGATGCGCTGCAAGAGCTGCATGGTAGGACCGATGCAAATGCTAAAGCTGATCGACTGCAGAGTACTCTGCCAAGGCGTTCCGCAAATTCATGGGCCGGCAGTTTGCCCTGGCCATGCGTGGCGTCACGCGCGACATCCCCGCGGCGGTCCAGCGCGCCATTTTTGAATTTCTCGCGTAAATTCGTGAACACTGTGTCATTTCGTCGTCGTCGTTCGTGTGGATCTGAAACCGCTGTAACCGACGCAACGTTTCGCACGTTACCCTCCGCCTTTGATCGAAAGAGCAACACATGGACGCACTGCTGCAGTTGGACTTGAACGCGGTGACGCCGACCGTCGTGCTGGTGCGTCAGACGCAGAGCGTTGTGACTTACGAGACCACGTTGTAGCAACATGCAACCAAAATCGCTTCGATCGACACGACCACTTTACCCCGCGTAGTAGCATCTGCATGATTGGACTCATAGACGAATAGGAACACCACAGCATGCTTCTAGTCGTGAGTCAAAAGATCCTGCAGTAAGTACGCTGTCATATGTGTCGACAGCCATGGTTTGATACTACTTGATTACTTAGATGGCTCCTGACAGACAGAACCCTCTTGCGGCAGTGCAACAAACGTACGACAGAGAGACCCGACGAGGACCTGACTGGTTTATGCAGGTCTGAAAAAAGAACTGGACGATGCGATGACAGCCCTTGGCAAATCGGATGTACAAATCGTCCGAACGCAGAGTCCGCCCAAGCCCAACGCTCCCACCACCCCGACCGACGCCATGCGGGACGCCACGCCAGCGACCCCGGTCGGCACGACCAGGAATGGTGGCGAGCTCCAATTCATGGCGGCATCGACCGAGAAGAAGGAAGTGTTGACTCACACGGTGGACGACGCAGATAAAAAGGACGAGGTGGTGAGAAGGACCGTGGCGAGGGATGAAACACTTCCCCAAACCACAAGTGCGCTGGCCACGAATGAGACGAAGCAACTCCCAACCTGCGCCGGGAGGGTTGGAACGATGACATCGATTGGCCCCGACAGCGTCATCCGTGGACAGAGTGTCATTGTGTGCACTTGTGCAAGCGATGATTCGTCGACTCCCATCAACATGGACAATCCGTCCCATGCGACAACTGGCAATATGACAGTCGAGCGGCACAATGCTGTCCCAGACGAAACCCCGAGCGATCGATGCATGCAAGAGGATGCTCGGCGACGTGATTCCGAGATGATGATCGCCCCAGAGGTGCAAACCGATGCTGACACGACGTCGACGAATGGTCTTCCTATGGAGGCCACTTGCGTCATGGACGCGAATCAAAGGCCAAGGCTGGCTGAGACTGACCAAGCGAGCGTTGCACACCAAGACCCAACAAGGCAGCCCGCACAACTGGACACGACACATCTCCGATTACAAAACTTAGCACGGGGATATCTGGTCCGTAAAAAAAGTCTCCGAAGTGGCCGTCCTCGATATGGCTTGACATGTTGTGTAGGCGCGCAAGCGATTCCGCGCCATGCTCGAGGCCATGCTGGACGAAACGATCCACCTCGACATATAATGTACACACTAGCCAAACCGGGGCCGGTCCAACCGAACTTCCAAATACCGGCCCCGAAAGTCCGTGTCGTGCAGTCGCCCTACGACGATGATGGGCCAATCAAAGAGAAGTGTCATAATGGCATACCTATCGCGGCTTGGGCATCTTGCAGCGACGAACATTGGACCAACGCATAGCCTTTCGAGCGGCCGTCGGCGGTTGTCATCATGTCAACATGGTCCACGTTGGCCACGGAGCGGAAGAGGTCCTTGACGTCTTGCCACGACGCGTCGAATGGAATCTAAACACGACCACGTCACGGATCACACGTCATCATCATCCAAAGGCGTACGTTGCCGACAAACAATTTCGTGCCGGGCGCGGCCGGGCCCGGGGGAGGCCCTTGCGGAGGGTACGCATTGGTGGCGCGTGGGGGCGGGAGCTGCTGGTCGTAGCGCGGCGCGGTGTCGTATCCGCGACTGGGGGGGTCGTACGGCGACGGGGCCACGGGGGCGGCGCGGTGGCCAGCTTGAGGGGGGTCGTACGCATCGTAGCCGCGAGGCAGAGTAGGAGGCGCGCCGTGGTCGTAGGGACGGTGGGGCGGGTCGTAAGGGTCGTAGCCTCGGGGGGGCTCGTCGTATCCGCCACGAGGGGCATTATCGTAGGCCCGGGGAGGGGGGTCATATCCACGCGACGGGGGGTCATACCCTCTAGAGGGGGGGTCATACCCCCGCGACGGCGGATGGTCGTAGCCCCGCGACGGGGGCGGCTGTTGGTCGTAGGCCCCGTAGCCGGCCGAGGGTGGGGGAAGGGCACCCCCTCGAGGGGGCCCGCGGAACCCCGACGGCGGGCGACCAAGGCCGCGCGTCTCGCGGTCTTCGCGGATGAAGATTTTGCGATCCCCGAATTGCGTGTCGTTGAGCATTTGAATGGCACGCTCCGCCGCCTCGGGCGAATCGTACTCGACGATACCGCATCCCTTGGAACGTCCCCCCGGTTCTTCCAAGACTAGTCCACATGTCCGTCACGAACGAAGTTGACAAGGAGATACCATCGGCATGCATGACATTGCCCGCGCGCTTCATAAAGTCCTTGAGTTCCTGCCACTTGACACTCCACGAGAGATTGCTCACGTAGACGCGCGACGTGGTCGCGGGTCCCGTGGGTGCTCCGCCGCCGCCATGATGTCCCGGCGGCGGGCCGGCGTGGTGATGCCCAAACGACGAGTTGCGCGGCGGCGCGCCTTCCTCCCGGTCTTCACGCACAAAGATCTTCCGCCCCAAGAGTTCCGTGTCCGTCAACGTCCGAATGGCCTCCCGAGCCATCTCCGCCGTCCGATACGTGACCAAGCCGCACCCCTGCCCATCATGATGACACTCTTGACGACGACGACGACAACATTGAGGAGGGCAGTACCTTGGATCGTCCACTCGCTTCCACCAAGACATCGCAATGATCAACTTCCCCCGCCTGCCGCATGTGGTCCTTCAGATTCATCCACTTGACTTCCCACGACAAGTTCCCCACATACACACGGCGTCCAACCTCCCGCGTCGGCTGCTGCGGCATCATCATTCCGTGCATCCCCGTCGTCGGAGGCGGCGCAACCGCACTGCCATCTACAACAGCACGCGTCGGAAGATACCGTCCCTCGTCATTGTGTTGGGTCCAACCGAAGGGAGTTCGGGGGCTGCTGTACGGCGCGGCAGACGCCATGTGCTGGGCTCTATGTTTCGGGTACTGTCTAATCTTCCCACTGGAAGAAGGAGGACCACCGCGGTTCACATCATCCATCTGTTCCAACGTCATATCCAACCCCGCCGGACGCGGAGACCCCATCATCGTCAGAGGTGTTTCGAGTGGCCTGCGCGACTTGTTGTGACCCTGGCTTCTTGCCGTCCGGATAGTCAATTCAGCATTTCATTGGCTAAAATAATGTTCATTTTCCATCCAATCAAAAACCACCAAAGCGTATCTCGATCTTTGGATGCCTTTCATCAACGCCAAACCATTCCGCGTTTTCGCCGCCTGCCTCATGCACCGACTCCATCTTTTCGCGGCAATCACCGCCATCGTCGTCATTCAAGCACTCGCCGACGACATCTTTGCACTGGATGGACACGGTAACCCTGTCGCATGGTGGGTCGTCCTCAAGTTTCCCTGGGAAGTCCGGAATGCAAAAGGCGAGTACATTCCGACGCCGTGTGACTGCAACAAGCCCCAGTGCACCAATGTCGGTGTCGATGCAGAGGAGAAACGAAAATATGGGCTCTGTTATTTATACGCTGACGCGAATAATCCCAAGTTGCGGCATTTCCGCGACGCCGGCTACGATTGCCTCGGGCAAGGTGGAAATGATCCCGTGAGCCAGACGCTGCGTCAACGACAGAATGCGTCGCACTGGGCCATCTTCAACGACCAGCTCAACGCGATCGCCGAAAAAGTCGACAAGCGTCGCGTCTGCTCAGGCGAAAGCGACTTTAATGCGCACGCCAAGGGCGCCGTCGCGTTCAACGATGACGCTGGCGGCTTTGTCCTGCAAACCTCGACCCCCAACTTCCCTGACCCGACGCTTCAATCGTCCAAGACGAGCGGTGCAGCGACGAGTGACGATTTCGTGCGCTTGGGATGCCAACAAGACAACAACGTCGAGTTCGCGCAGCATTTGTTTGCCATGTCCTTGGACGCCGCCGCCCTCGACGCGGTCGGCCGCGGCTGGCAAGCGTCCCGCCTCTGTTCCGCCAACCATTACCGTGACATGCAAGCGCGACTCGCGAGCCCCGCGCTTCTCCATGATACCAAGCATGCGATTGCCAAGGCGCTCGTGAATCCCGACCTGGATGTTACCGCCTCAACGAACATGACAATCGAGGCCAAAGCGTGCGGCAAGTCGGCGACCATTCGCGGCCTCTTCAAGGGAAAGCTGTCGGAAGTGCCACCGTGGGCGATGGCCGCGGAAACGTTCCGCTCCGACTTGAGTGTAGCCTCATGGTGGGACGAGAACTATGGCATCCCGAGTCTCTGCGACGGCGACAACTTTGCCGCGACGCCGCGGGCGTTCTGCTTGAAGAACGACCCACTCTTCCTTCGACACGACGGCACGTTTCCGTACAATGTCGAGAATCTCATGGAAGCGACGTACGGCGATGCGTGCAACCCACGGCTCATGCATGTGTGTCCTAGGTGGACGATGCCTGGGGGCGACAAAGCATCGTGGTCGCTGCGAGGCGGACGAGTACGAGATGGCAACCACGGTACAGCGATATCGATTGTGGGATTGTGCGTGAATGTGGGGACATGGTAGGTAAATGGGCCATCGCAACGCCGCGCGACGCGCATGCGGCATCGACATCGATATTTGCCGATCTCAACATGGAGGGCTTTCCCTGCTCGAAGAACTGCAATGGATCTCAAGGGGGTCGTGGTGGATCCTTCTACGGCATCGACAACGACGAGTTGCATGAGAGCTTGGTGTCGTTGATCACCGACGTCTGCAAATGCACCCCGTCGACTGGTGCGAGCGATCCCTTCACAGAGTTCCGCATGTGCAAGCACGGCTGCACCCATGCGATCGAGAAGTTCTTCACGCACGATGAGCTTCCAGTCCTCTCCAATGCATCGACGTCTTTTTGGAGTGTGCATCCGAAGCTCGTTGTCGTCGACGACGCATTTGCCGCGATCGAGTAGAAAGATCTCATTTTTGAATTGTGCCATCAAGGCATCCGTAACGTCCGGATAAAGAGTTTCACATCATTTTGCGAAACGTGGACACCATCGATGGACGGAATTGTCGACCGAGTGCGGAAGGAACTGACGCAAAAGTATGGACACATGATGATCCAGTGGTACGAAGCCGTCGACTGGCAAGAGCCGTTGATCCTCGGTCTCATCGCCTTCCACGTCGCGCTCCTCACGTCCGTGCTCGTCATGCGCCATGTGTACTGGGCGCAAGTGGCGTTCTTCACCTTCATCTGCGGCACGATCTACGTCTGCGAGCGGCTCAACACGTGGGGACGTGAGCACTGGACGACGTTTGCATCACAAAATTACTTTGACACCCAGGGGGTCTTCATGGGCATCTTCGTTGCGGGGCCGCTTCTTGCGATCGGGTTTATCCAATTGATGTGGAACATGTATGCCATGGCGCACCTCGTCGTGGCGGTCAAGCGCCATGAATTGCAGATGCAAGCCAAGGAAACGAAGAAGACCAAATGAAATCGAGCAACCGCCGTAAGGTATCCAGGGTCATAATATTATATGGGGCAAGAATCTATCATCTCTCTCGAATGGACAAGCACAATCGGCACAACGCGTCTTAATGCAAGTCGCGGACAGGGAATTCCTTTTCCCACAACGCGTGCGTGAATTCGTACAACGTCTTGGTCACAGACACCTTGTATGGCGTCGCGTTCAACGGACGCATAATGTCTTCGCGCATGGTCGCGACTTGTTCCTTGACGTAGTCGCGGGTTTCTTCGAGCTTGGGCATGTAGCCGACAATGCCGCCGGCTTGGCCGTCCCAGACAAGGCTGTGCAACGGCACGACGGCCGAGGGGGTCACGTTCACGCGGACCATTTCATCAAACGGGTGGCGGCAGAGCATCTTCTCGCCCGCGACGGGGTCGACTTCGTCGGCGCCCATCAAAATGTCCAAGATGGGGCTGCCGTTCGCGCCAATCAAGCGGAACGCTTTCTTGCGACCGGGGATCGTCACCTTGCTCGGTTCTTGGGACAGCTTGATGCGAGGTTGGTTGGCGATTTGCACGAGCTTGTACACCATGCCCAACGCCGGCTGCGCTTGGCACGTGACCAAGTTGGTACCAATGCCGTAGGCGTCGATTTCATGGCCTTGTTCGTTGAGCGAGTTGAGCACGGCTTCGTTGATGTCGTTACTGGCCGTGATCGTAAACTTCTTGAACGATTCAATGCCAAACTCCTCGGCCGTCTTGATAAACATGCGGCGCGCTTCCTTGGACAAGTACGCCAAGTCGCCACTGTCCAAACGAATGCCAAGCGGCTACATAGATGCATGAGTGATAGATAGGCCAGATGGACTACTCAGTACCTTGTAGCCCAATTCGTGCAACGCCAACGCAACGCACAAAAAGTTGGGCACGCCCGACTACACAAGACCATGCCGTCAAAATGATGATGGACGTGCAAGCCAAGAGCACATACCGCCAACGTGTCGTACGTGTCGACCAAGGCCAAGAACGTGTGGGGGAACGCCACGGCGTACGAAATGAAACCGGCCAATTCACCCTGGAATACAAATATATGAGATTTGGGGTTCTGCAAGATGCCGTCGACGTACATCGTTCGTGTCTTGGAAGCCCAACTTTTGGCGGTATTGGAGCGTGAGCGCCTTGAGATCGTGGTTGCCGACGTGAGTGACCTTGACGTCGTTCAAATCGCGATGGGCTTGGACAAACGCATGCGCATGGGTGCCCTTGATCGGGATGCCAAAGAGCTTGCCGGCCAAGACGTTGCTCGTGCCGTCAAAACCCGCCATGTAAGAGTAGCGCGAGGCCGAGATACCACCATCGGGACCTTGGGCGCGGCGCAAACCAAACTCCAAGAGCGTTTTGCCCTTGCCCGCGGCCTTCTTGAAGCGCGTGGCGTTGGTCGCCATCAAACTGGCAAAGTTCATCAAGTTGAGGAGACCCGTTTCGAGCAATTGGGCAATGCCCAAGTGGCCTTCAACGCGCACGACGGGGATGCGGGGAAACGCGATCGTGCCTTCCTTCAACGCATACACCTTGACGTGGGTGCAGTCGAGGGTGCGGAGCCATTGGAAGAAACCGGGTTCGGTCGTGTTGGGGAGGACGCTTTGCAAGTACGCAATGTCGGTCTCGTCGAACTTGAACGAGTTCAAGAAGCCGAGGACCTACGAGCACCGTCATGATCTCCAATTCCCAAGAGCTGGTTCGCGTACTTCTTCGAGGCCGGCAAATACGGTGAATTCGCCCTTGAAAGGGTTCTTGCGGAAGAACAAGTCAAACACCGCTTCTTCTTCGTGGCGGCCGACCTTCCAGTACGCATACGCCCTGCGCATCCATCATCATGAGACAGTCACGCCCATCGACATCATCCTCAGCATCGTTCTCGACGTACATGGTGATCTGGTAGAGATCCGTGAGCAAAGGCGTCACGAGGGAGTTGATGGGGCGGGCTTCGGGGTAGTTGTTCTGGTTTGCCATCGTGGGGGATGTGCGTCTGAAAAAGAATGGCGGCGTTCCCGCGGACCAAATTTCTGCGTCCCGGCACCAGATGGCGGGGATCATCCCCGCTGCTGGTTGGTGTACGACGGGCGTATGTTGCGCGCTATCACTTTTACTTTGGGGTTTGTATGAACGCCGTACATTGTACATTGTACGATACGACCAGATTATACATCCCGGGTACGTACCCCCACCGACTCGAAATTCCCTTTTTCTGCAGTGACGACACCGGCCTGTCGTAGCGGCGCCACATCGGCGGAACACAAAGTTCATGCAATCACAGATATACACGTGCATTATGACGACGTCTACTCGCCGAGGAACAATGCGACGCCGCCAATGATCCACTTGGACGGGTCGCCCGACACGGGCAGCGAGATCTCCACCAGCATGCGCTCCCGCGATGTGTCATAGTACAGCGGGACCTTGATGTACGCATCTTTGGCGTACGGCTCCCGCTCCTCGTCCCGCGTGTACGCGACGTAGCACGTCGGGACCGAGATGAGTTCCTGCGCGTCGGACGTCGGTTCCTGCAGCGTCCCGCCTTCAAACGACGCGCCTTGGAGGAGCATCCCGCCGATCGCAAACCAATCGATCGACGACCCGCTCGTCTTCTCCTTCTCCCAGCACGACATGAGCTTCATGCCGTCCATTGAACACTTGAGCGTCCGCGCCGCCTGTTGCCGCAGCGCGTTGAGGAACGTCCCTGGTTGGAGCACGTCCGAGAGGTCCAACGGCCGACTGAGGAGCGTGCCCTTGGCGCAGTCTTCCTTCCACTCGCCGAGCGCGCGCTTTCGAAGCGCGAGAGCACGGAGCCACACCTGGACGACTTCGCTCCCTTCCCATCGGTTGCTCCACTCGGCGGGCACTTGGCCGACGAGGAGCGCGGCGGCGATCGTCTGGATCGCGGGCGTGAGCAGCCCCGTGCCGTAGATGACCTTCTTGAGACTCTGGAGGCTTTGGTTGACATGGCCCGCGAGGTCCGTGGCGGCGGCGTTCTCCATCGCGACGAACGCTTCGACAGGCGTCGGACTCTTCTCGTCGCCGCCGCCTCGCTTGTGCCCCTCGAACGAGAACGAAGCGGTGAGTTTGCCCCAGTTGTCAATGAGCGGCCCTAGGACCGCGCGCCACTTTTCCCGATCAAACTTGCTGCTCGCTTGCTCGCTGCTCGTGAGCGTCCGCAGCTGCGCGATGACGGCCGACGACGCGGTCCGCTGGACGCTCCGCTCAATGTTGTCGGGCAGGCCAAACGTGCGCGGCGGGTCGTGGTCGGGAAGGTGGTCGATGATGTCGACAAACTCGTCGCGGCGGTCCGTCGTTGGCATCTTGGCGCCTTTGCAGAGACTCGCTTTGCCCGAGAGCACGTCGGCGGTAAAGTAGAGCTGGAGGTAGCACCGGAGCACGCGGAGGTCATAGGGATTGTCGATGCGGCCGCCGTAGATGGCGTTCTCCATGAGGCCATGGATTGTGGGCCAGTCCATCTCCTTGGCATGGCTCAGACTCTCGACGACGTTGACGCCGGCGCGGAGGTCGCCAAAACTAAACTCGTAGAATTTCGTCCACCCTTGCGGCATGTACGTCCGTCGTTCTTGGATGAGCGAGTGAAAGTAGGCCAAGAGAAAGAGAAGTTGCATACGCCCCGTCGCGTTGTTGCCGTTGCCGCTCCCGCCCTCGGGCGAAAACGCCGCGTACGTCCGCTGGAGGTTCTTCTTGAGCCCGGGCGGTGACTCGAACGTGACCTTCAAGCTCTGTTCGAGCAAGACGAGCGGAAACGCATCGTGCGACTCGGTCGTGCACCAGAGACGAAACTTGCGGTGCGGCGTGAGGCTGTTGAGCTCCTTTTCCAAGACAACGAGCCACGCAACGACGAGATGCAGGTTCTGGAGGCAGAGCCACTCGCCATTCTCAGCCGTCGACCGGAGCAGCGCGAGCGCCTTCTCTTGCTGGCCGCCGCCCATGGCCACTTCAAAGTAGTGGTCGCGGCCGACAATTTCAGTCGCGACTTCTTCGAGTTCCTTGGACGGGTCGGCGCCCGCGGTCGTGATGAGCAAGACAGGCGTCGTACTCGAGGCCTCCGACATGCACAGGTCCTTCAAGTCGAGCGACGGCGGCGTCAGCGTCTTGATCTTGAGCAGCGTGCAAATGAAATTTTGAATCGCGCTCTGCAGTCGGTCGGGCCGGAGCGCTTGGACCAGCAGCACGCGCTGGAACGGACTGAGGCCCTTGTCGACCTTTTGGTGGAACGCGACCTCGCAGTCGATCGCTTTGGACCACCGGAGCCACACATCCGACGCGTCAAATTTAAGCGTCGCAGCGAGCTTCGGGAACGACTCGACAAAGAGCGTGTACGCGTCGCGGCGGTCTGGCGCGACCCATTCCGGCAGCGCCGCTTCCTTTTTCAGGTCGGAGAGCAAGTCGCCGACAAAGTACTCCCATTCCTTGTCCTCGAATGCGTCGGCGTGCATGCCGTGGATCAAGTGGAGCCCAAACATTGGCCGGTGTTCCTTGAAAAGCGAGCGGCCGACAAACATGAGCACTTTAGTTTCGAGCATGGGCGAGAGCCGCGTGATGCGCTCCTTGACGTTGCCCACGTCCATCTTGGTTGTTAAGGTTGCACGGAACAGCCCGATGAAGCTCGCGAGCGAAAATCGGTACATGTGGTTGACGCTGTGCAGCGCCTTGACGAGGAAGAAGAGCCGCGCGCCGTCCCGCGCAAACGGCGCGTAGATGGCCCGCTGCTCGTCGAGTTCTTGGGATTTCGTCGCCGACTTGGTCAGCGCGCTCTCAATGTCGGCACTTGTGGCTTTCGTCCGCGTGAGGCTCTCGATGAGTGTCGTGTTGTCGAGGATGTCGCCTTCGGACGTCGCAAGTGCCTCGAGCAGCTGCTTCTCGAGCGCCGCCAGCTGCACTTTAAACTCTTCTTCGCTGCGAAGGAGCTCGCTCTTCTGTGCCTCGAGCTCGGGCTGCTCGTGCTGGATCGTGACGCCGAGGAGCTGGCCTTCGAGCCCCGATTTCGTCACGGTAAAGTTGACGACCTGGACGATCGCGCGCGCGTCGGGCGGCAAGTCTGGGTCTGGGTTCCGCGTCACGAGCACCATGCGAAAGTTGTCATTATAGTCAATGTCCTTGTCCCCGAGGCGGACGACGAACCGCGGCCCTTGGTGGGTCAAGTCGCGCCGGATGAGCGGGTACAAGTACGGCTCGACGTCGTCGACCTCGAGCACCGCGAGCGTCTTGCCAAAGCGTACGGCTTGTTCAACGAGCGAGACGAAGCGCGGCTCTTGCGACTGGACGACCGACAGCGGTCGACTCGCATCTTTGGCCAAGTGTGCTTGGAGCCACGTCGTGGCAGCGTTGGCCGGGTCCACGATGAACGGCGTTCGCTCTTTGGTGTAGTGCACGACGAGGCCGTTCTCCATGCTCAAGTTGTCGGCCGGCAAGCCCATGCTCTTCCACGTGAGCAGCTCCGACTCGGTCGACATGAGCTTTCGGTACTCGAACATTGTCGCCGACTCCATCGTGGCGTCCCAGCCTTTGGCAATCGAGACGCGCGTCGTCTCGGAGCACTGACCCAGGAACGTTGTGAACCCGGACGCCATGAGCAACTTCATGGGCAGCTCCACGACGCGGTGTTCGAGGTCCTTGACTTGCGCCGACCACCGCGTCTGCTCGCCGCCGAGCTTGCCGAGCAGCCCTTGGGCCTTTTGAAGCGTCGATTCGGCGCGCTCGAGTCCGACGCGGAGGATCTCGGCTTCCTTGGTCTTTTCGCCAAACAAACTCTTCATCTCGTCGACTTTGACGTCGATCGCTTTGAGCTCGCCTTCGCACGAGAGCAGCCGCGCCTGGGACGCCTCGAGCGACCGCTTGGCGTCGGCCAAGTCAGCTTCAAGCGGTTCGATCTTTGCAAGCACGATGCTGTGCTTCATGTTGGCTTTGACCCACGCCGCGAGCGGCGCCGCGGCCACGCTCACGCGGTAAATGTTGTCGTGCTCGAACGACGCACCCTTGGCCTTGAGCAGCTTGGTCACGGCCTTGGAAATATCGGGCGTGATCCGGCGCGAGTCGTAGTTTTGAATGTCTTCCTTCACGCCACGGTTGCCCAAGAACTTTTTCATCGAGTTCCACGACGTGTCTTGGATGCCCAAGAGCATGAGCACAGCCGAGAGCACGTCATGGATTGGCTCGGGCGGCATCTTGAGCGACCGGATTTCGTTGATGTTGTCGCTCTTGATGTTCCCAACGGCCTGCTTGGCCGACTCGAGCACCGGTGTGATCTCACTCAGCTCGTCTTCAATCTCTCGCTTCCGGCCATTCGTGGCCTCCTCAGCCTTGGCCAACTGCTTCTTCAAGTCTTCGACCTCGCGCCGGTTGCTCGACGCGCGGTCCAGCGCGCGCTTGATTTCGTCCATCGCTTCGTCGGCGCTCACCTGCGCTGCACTCAATTCCTTCTTCTTGATGCCCGCCGACTTGCTCAGCTCGTCGACGGTCGCACTTGCTTCCTCGAGTTTCGAGAGGCCGCTCTTCAAGTGCTTGACGTCCGTCACGAGCTGCTTGGACTTTTCCGCGTACAAGTCTTGCCACGTTTGGAGAAACCCAATGTACTCGCGAGGCGTCGCACCGAGCGTCCGGACCGATTCGTAGATCAAGTGGACCATCTGGAGCAACGTGACCTTTTGAACTTCGTCTTTCAAGAGATCGGACGTCGCATTGAGCAAGAGCTCGGGGATCTTTTTGAGACTCGCGCTGCTCCACTCGCCCATCCACACAATCGTGCACCGTGTGTAGAGCGCGGGGTTGCTCTCGCACCGCCGGACAAACTGGTCGTGGCGGGCGTCCATGCCGAGCACAATATGGAGAAACATTTGGACGCGAGCGACGAAAAAGTCATAGACCGTTCGGTACGCGACCGTGCTTTCCATCATCTTTTCTTTGAGCGGGCCCAAGAGCGGTTCGAGTTCTTCGTGCGTGTACAAGCCCGGGACTTCGCCGGCACTGAGGAGCGAATTTGTGAGTTCGAGGATCGCGTCTTCGACAAAGTGGTGGTCTTCGAGGTAGAGCACGCTGTGCATGCCATCGACGCCAGCGCTGATCAAGACCGTCTTCAAGTCGAGCTTGAAACCCGCGGCGCTGTAGTTGCGCGTCAAGTTGGGTGTAAACATGCGATAGCCGAGCATGTGCGCGAGCAGCGTCGTGGCGGTCCGGCGGCCGACGCCCGACTGCCCGATAAGGAGCATGGACCCGCCAGCCTCGGACAAGATGCGATCTACGGTCGACACGTGGTCAAGGATCTCCTCAAAGAGAAGCATGTGCAGCTCCTTTTCTTCGCGTTCATAGAGGACCATGCCTTGCGCAATCACTTGAGTAAAGTCGTCAGTCGCCATGCGTCGCAACGGCACGAGCGCGAGCTCGTCGTCCGGTCGCTTCTGGCCGAGCGACGTAAAGTAGGCGTCGGCGAGCTTGGCGTGGTGGCGCCACTGGGTCTTGAGGATCGAGTTGAGCGCCGCATCAAACTTGGATTTCGAGTCGGCGTCGACGAGCCGGTCGCGAAAGAGCCGCCGCGCCTCGTACGCGAGCACGTCCAGCACGTCCTCGCCCGAGAGGTCGTACCGAAGCAAGCCAAACGTCCAGCGTGTCACATCACGCGGTGTAAAGAGGTAGTGGCGGTGGTCGTCGACGCTAAACTTGGCGCGGATGCTTTCGTAGAGCTCGACCATCGACCGCGCCAGCTTGTCGCGATTGGTCGCATCGGTCAACGCGCCGACGGCTTCCAAAAAGGTTGCGTAGACAGCCGTGAGCTCGTCGCCCGATGGATAGTCCATGTACGCGACGCGAACGATGGCCGTGAAGCGCGTCGAGAGGACGTGGCGACCGACCGTCGTCGCGGCATTCATCGACGCGACGATCTGGATGCGTTCAATGCCGAGGAATTCCAAGTTGGGGTCGTAGAACCCCTCAAACGTGATGAGCTGCTGGAGGAACGCGATGAGCATGCACGTGTCATACTGGTCTGGCTTGGGCAAGTTGATGTCCTTGAGGTAAAGCACGAGGCGGTCGCCGTCGCGGGGGCGGTACACGCGGCCTCTGTTGGTCGAGAAGAGCGAACAGCTCTGTGCGATCTTGGCAATCACGTGGTCGGCGGTCGTTTGGGCGTTGCAATGGAGCACGCTGAAGCTCGCGCCTTTGATCGACGCAAACGCATGACGGATCAACATGTTCTTGCCCGCGCCTTCCGGCCCCACGAGGATGAATGGCATCATCTTGTCGACCCATGGCGCGACGAGGTGCAAGCCGCGCTGGACGCTCACCGTCTGAATGACCGACGTGGCCGTGACGATGCCACCGCTGTCGTCCGATGTTGCGCGTTTGGTCTCGTACGCCGAAAAGGTCGAGCCAGTGCAGTAGCAGTCGAGTGGCGCGCTAATGTCGGGCGGGCGCTCGTTTGAGAAGAGAAACGCCGACTTGGCAAAAGCCGAGCGGTTCGCCATCGAAAGATTCGCGCCAAGACCGCGGATGAGCGCAACGACAAATTCGGACCGGGTCGTGGCCGATGCGACGTGCGAGAGGCCGTTCATGATGGTCCCAACTGTCGTCGTCGCAACCGTCATGTCGTACTTGGCGGCTTCGTCCAGCGCAAGCACAAAGAGTTCGTCGATCCATTTGGCCAAGTTGGCCGCATCAGGTTGTGTCTTGAGCCACTTGCTCACGAGACGCTTCATGTCCATGTCCTAGATACTTTAACCAGGATGCAACGTGAAAATCATGTCTCTACCTCGTCGCTGAGGAAGATCATGCCCATGCGCGAGATCGTCGCGGGCGAAGCAAACTTGAGGTCATGCGTCTCAAAGATAAAGTTGACGTTCGGGCCAAAGTTGATGCGCTCGCCGTTGGGCAATGTGAGCAGATGGTTGTCGTCGAGCACCGAATTGAGCGACTCGATCCATTCGGGGTCGACGTCGCCATCGCAGATGATCCACGACCGCGTCGTCTCGGGCTCCTTGACGACCTTGCGCGCCGCGTCCGTGAGCACGCCATCATGCCACTCGCGCGTGTCCAAATCCATGTGGCCGAGGAGGCGCTCGCGCGGCATCGATTTGGGATTCATCACGTGCGTCTTGACAAGCTGACCGCATTGTACCATCGCATGTTGAAGGACCTGCCACACCGTCGACTTGCCACTGCCCGAGGGACCCACGACGACGCAGCCCATGCGCTGGTCGAGGCTTTCCTTGAGCTGGAGCATCTTTCGGATTTGGAGGTCGTCCACTTGGCAGCAAAATGGCTTCTTCTCCATGACATCCCGAATCGCGACTTCCAAGTCGCCGCCGGCAATGTCGGCCGATTCGATGCCAGGAAAGACGTCCCCGATGAGCGCGAGGAAGCGCTGCGAGTCGCCAAACGTGAGTTTGGATAGCGTGTTGATGCGCACGGCCTTGATGAGGATCTCGGTCTCCTGCGCCGACGTCATGCGGGCCGTCACTTGCTTCTTGGCCATCTGGAGCAGCTTTCCCGCCGTGCTCAAGACAGCCTTGAGCGCTCGTAGCCCCCAGTCGTAATGCTGTTGTGGTGAGAGGAGCTGTCGACTGAGCGTGTAAAGCGAGACGACCTTGGACGCAATGTCCTTGGCGTCGCTGAATCCCTCGGACGAGAGGACGACTTCGGCAATCAAGTTGTTGTCAGGTCGGCCCATGGCCACGGGTCGGAAGAGCGCCTTCAAGTTGTCGGGCAACTTTGAGCGGCCGCCGTAGCCCTTGCCGGCGGGGTTGAGCGTGACAAAGATGCCCGCGTTAAAGTCGACGTCAACATGTCGGTTGAGCAGCGTGATGGACGTCACGTGGTTCTTGATGGCGTCTTGGATGAGCTGAATCTGCTGTGAAATCGCACTCAATTGGTCTTCTTTGAGCCGATTGAACTCGTCAAAGCAACCCCACGCGCCGCATTTGACCAGGCCAATGAAGATGCGACCCATCGACTGAAAGTCAATGCCTTCGTCGCAGTTGAACACCAACACTTGGCGACCAAATTGCCCCCCAAGGGCTTTGACGCTCTCCGTCTTGCCCGTGCCGGCGGGGCCATACGGGTTCCCACCAAAGCCCATGTGCATCCCTTGCGTCAACGTGAGGTAGCACTTGTCTGTGAGGGGCGTGTGCACTAACTTGGGCGCGTTGCCTTGGTACTCGTACGTGTAGGCAAACACGGCGTCGTGCATCTTGATCACGCATTGGTTGTGCTTATCCAAGTAGAACCGGAGCTGCTTTTGCCACGTCCACTCGGCCAGCGACTGCGTCGAGCCGAGCTGGTCGCACACGTCGATGTGGTGCACGAGGTCGAGCACGAGCGCTTTGACCTTTAAATGCATCAACGGTTCTTGGCTCAAATCCAACGACGTGAGTTCGCGCAGCGTTTCCGTCAGCGTCGCCTTGAGCTCGCCGACTGTGCCATTCTTGATCGCAACCTCGCACTGGCTGTTGAAGCGGATCTGCTCTGCGAGGCAGAGGACCTGCGACGGGTACTCGGCGTAGTCGGGGCTAGGGGACGCCACGGCCTTGACCACGAGCAACTGGAGCGTCCTGCGCATCTCGGTCGTGAGTGCCTCGAGCCACTCTTCGACGGCGCTCGTGATTGCGACGGGGGCATGCAACGGAACTTTTTCTTGGGCGCTGCTGCACATGGCGACAATCTGGTCCTTCTTGTCGCTGAATTCGACACGGTGGATGCCTTGGTAGAGCTTCTTGAGGTGTGTTTGGATCACGGCCGGGTTTTGCGACTGGCCGAGGATCTCGAGCAAGTCTTCGTCCCCGATAAAGTAAAAGCGCGGGAACCGCGACCGCTTCTCCTCCAAAAAGTCGGCCAGCGCCTTTTGGCACCGCTCGAGCTGGTCGACCATCGTCGTGAGTCGGTCCGTGAGTTGCGGAAAGAGCATGTCGTCGGCAAGATTGAAGAGCTTGGGGTCTGTCTCGATCGATCGCATGATGTCGCGGAATTCGTCGTCGACGCGCTTGAACCGCGTCGCCTCGGACGGGAGCGCGCCTTTGCCAAAGATTGGCTCCAAGTAGACCCACTTGCGTTGGATAATGTTGAGCTGGACGAGGCATTGATCGAGCAGTGCCATCTTCGTCTCATATTGACTCGCTTGGTCGGCAAACGGTTTGAAAAACTGCGACTCTTTGAGCGACGCGAGAAGCGATTGGTTGTCGCCCAATTGGAGCGTGATCTCTACGCCAGCCATTCACGTCATGCAGGATTCTCACAGCAAAATAGGTGTACCTTTCCAGTCCTTGATGATGCAGCAACTCTTGCCGTCCTGCTCGTGCGCGAGCAGCGACAACTCGGCCGTCTGCGTCCACGCACGCAACTCTTGCAGCGCGTCGCGGATCGTGACTTCGCCCTGCGCGCGCGCATGTAACACTTTGACAAACTGGAGCGTCGCCTGCGCTTCGAGCGCGTCGAGGCAGCCGAGAAAGTGGCCAACGGTGAGCTGGACGAGCGAGACACCTTTGGGGATGCCGAGCTTGTGGAAGAGCTGCGACCAATGCTCTTCCTTGAACGGGTCGCCACGACAGAGCTTGAGCGTCGGCATGGCGCGCTTGATGTGGCCGCAGTGGTCCAAAATGCGATCCACGACACCCGTGTGGTCCATCGCCTTGAGTTTCTCGGCCCACTTGGCCGCGACGTCCGCCAAATCAAACATCTTTTCGCGAAACGTGATCCAATCCTGCTTGGCCAACGCTTCGACTTCGCCGTTGTAGTCCTTGTACATGCTCCAGTTGAGTTCGACGCGGTGGATGTCGGCGTCGAGCGCCGCCACGCCTACATACCATGTCTAGATGAACAAGCGTGGTTGGACGACGACTAGATACCGTCGAATTGCGGGATGGCCATCTGGAACGTCGTACAATTGTCGACGAGCACTTTGGAGCGGCCAATGATCTCGTTAAATTGCTCGCGCCACTCGCCCATGGCATCATAGATCTTTTGGATCGCGTCGTCGTCCCACGTAGTCACTTCGGTCGGTTTGAGTGCCGTCCACCGCTGCGAAAACTTTTCAATCTCTTGGTTGCATTCGATGATTTTGGCTTCGATCTCGCCCTTCAAACTCTCCCGCTGCTCTTCGATCATCTCGTTGAACGCCTCGAGCGCGACTTCAAAGTTTTCCCACTTGGACGGGATCTGCGAGAGCCGAAAGACAACATCGCTCGTGTCGATGCTCCCGCCGGCTGAGCTCAGGAGTAGCGTCTTCTTCTTCTCGGCTTTTTGGACGAGGGCATGGTACGTGGTCTTTTGGCCGTCGATTTCCTTCCACTCGTTCTTGGCCTGCCCAATCTCTTCGATCGAATGTGGCCGCTTGTTGAGCTTCTCCATGGACGACTCAAGAAAGTCCTCGGCTTGCTTGAGATGGCCCGTCAAGCTCTTGCGCAAACTGAGGAGGAGGCTGTCTTGGAGTCGACTCAAATACTCGTCCAAGCTCGATTTGAACGGCACAAGCGAGACCGTGATGCAATCGACTTTGACGAAATCCGTGATCTTGTCGCTCTCCTTTCGCTTCGCCTTGAGCGTCTTGAGGTTGAGCTCCCAGTCGCCCACGTCACTCAACATGCTCTCGAGCATCGCATCAAGGTCCGTCGCGCGCGTGAGAAACGTCCACGTGTCGTACTCTGCGAGCACAGCTTCGAGCTTGGCGAAGAGTAGCTCACCGTTCTTGTACACTTGCACAATGTTGGCAGCGTTCATGTCGCACATGGTCGCAAACACGTGCGGGTTGGCAAAGCCCTTGAAGATCGCGGGCCGGCCAATGAACTTTTTCATCGACTTGTAGTAGTTTGCGCGGAGGTCTTCGATTGGCGGCTTGAACGTGAGCGCGCCGCGCGTGGGGAAAACGAGCTCGACTTTGATTTCCGGTAGGTTTTCATTCAAGCTTTCGAGCCCGATCTGGTACCCCGCTTCAAGGACTTTGTAGAGTTGGTGGTCCCAATGAAGCAGCCATTTTTTCGAGAGCGACGGGTCGTACTTTTTCACCGTTACCGTCACAAACGCCTTGATCGCTTCAAACTTGTCTTTCCACTTCTCAGGGTATCGCAGCAAGTCGACGTCCATGAGCACGACGAGCTCGTCGCCAATCTTGTCGTGCGCGCGTCGGAGCTTGCGGTTCTCGACCGACAGCGCATCGGCCGCTTGCTGCAGCTGCCGCACGTACTCCTCGCACTCGTCGAGGTTGTTCCACGTGACATCGACCTGTTTGGGCTTGGATGTCTTGGTATTGGTCGTCGTCTTGACGCTGCTGCCCGGGCGCTTGACAATCTCTTCAAACGCAACGAGTGCGTCGAGTAGCATGGGTTTTTGGTTGTCAATGATCTGACTCTCCATGTTGTTGTAATAGTTGGCGACTTTTTTCAGTGTGACCCCGTAGCGGTAGTACTTTTCGGCTTCCGTTGCGACTTCGAGCACGCGCGGGGGCACCCACTTGCCGCTCTCGTGGCCGAGTTCCATCAGCTGCCGCACGTCGCGCAAGAGCGTCACGAGAAATTCGCTGTAATTGACTGTCAAGTTGCCCGACTTGTCAATCTCCATGAGTCGACCGCTCAGTTTCAGCGCCGACGAGTTCAAATGGTCGTCGACATCCTCCTGCCACGACCGAACGTGCTCGGTGATCGTGCCCGCAACCTTTTGGAGCACATGGTCGGCGGCTTGTTTCAGCCCAGCAAAGCCCGGGAGGTCCTCGAGCACGGTCGTGGCGAGGCTCAGCATGTTGGCAATCCGGTTCGAGAGCATCGAGCCCCAGACGATGTAATTGACTTTGGCCGAGAGGTTCTTGCCACACGGCGCTTCGTCGTTGGCTCGCGTTTCAAAATCACTCCCAAGCTGGTCGATCTGCGCGAGGATTTGCGCGAGGAGCGTGTCGCGCTCGCCCGAGACGACGCGGCTGATCGTCTCTCGCTTGAGCAGCGCCTTGTACTGCTGCAAGTACCGCAGCGCCGTCGTCGGTTTGGCCAAGACGGACGCCATGCGTTCGCGCAGGTGTGCGCCAGCCTGCGTTTCGATCGGTGCCAAGAGCGCTTCAAAGTCGTGGACGGCCGCACGCCACGCCTTGACCGTGTACGGATTGTACTGCAGCGGCTGGACATGGTCAAACGTGTCAAAACAGGATGCCGTGAGCGACGATGCCTTGTCCCCCGACGCGCCTGTGAGCGAGACGAGCTCTTCGTACGTCGTTCGAAGCCGCAACACTTCTTCGAGTCGCGCCATGAGCGGCGGCAAGACTGCATCTTCATGCGCGGCACCGTGCCATGGGTGCTCGGCGTAGGACGGCCAGAACGTGCCCGAGAGCTGCTCCATATGCCCAAGCCACTTCTCGCACAGACCGATGGATTGCGTCAGCGCGACTTGAACGGCGTGAAACGGGCCGCGCCAGACGTTGAGAGCACCAGCTTGGAGCACAACAAAGCTAGGAATGCCATTAGCTTCGACATGGTGGAGGAGCAGGCGGCGTACCTGTTGAGGGCATAGTCGACGAGGCCAAAGAAGTGCACCATGCGTGCTTGGGGGTACTGCGCGTCGCCGTCAAGGTCAGCGCGCCACATGTCATCCACAGTGTTGTTGGTATCGTCGAGCAGCTCGGCCATCTCGTCAAAGCTGAGTGTCTCGAGCGACCCAAACCGTGATTGGATCGCTTCGAGGGAGCTCGTAAATTTGGAGCTGCGCTCGCGCTCGCGGCCGCTCATGTTCTTTTCCCAAAACTGCACCTCGTCTTGGATCGTCACAATGCCAAAGAGGTCCCCCGAGGCCTTGTCGTCGCCCTTTTCACGAACGGTGCTTTGGAGTCCCGCGTCGAGCTCCGAGAGGACGTCCTTGAGCTTCTGGGACAAGCTGGCGCTGCCGCTGTTGAGCAACAATGGTGCGTAGATGTTGTGCACCGACTGAAAGAGACTGTAGAGCGGCGAGTTGGCCATGCTCGACACTTGGATGTTGGTCGAGAGGTTGTCGGCCGTGAGGGGCTGGGGCACCAGTTTGAGGAGGAGCACGGTGTTGGTTGCCGCATCGACTGCTGCGTTGTTGTCCCATTGCACCGACGTCGACAGCGAGAGTGTCTTGTCGGCCCCGAGCCGTACCTGGAGCACGCTCACGGCCGTATCGTCGAGGAAGCTCGCAAGTGCCTTGTTGCCTGCGAGGCCCTTTTGGACGTCGGCGTCGCGGCCGCGCCACATGGATTCAAGCAGCCGCACGACATACGCCTGCCGCGCGTCGCCGCCGTCTTCGTCATCGCGCGCCATCGTGAAGAGGTACCAAGAAAGAGGATCTCCCCGACCGATCCAATCCGTGACTGTTGAAGCGTCCGCTCGGGTCTGGGAACGGACACTTGACCGGATAATTTCCGGATATCGCCCAACAACACGAAGACGACGAAGATGGGGGCCGCGAGTAACACTGCGACAGCGACGACTCGTGCAGCTTGGATGTTTGGGGTGATGGTGACGTGGTCTCGAGAGTGTCGGCACCATATCGCGCCAGGCCAAGCAACTTGAGTGCTGAGGAATTAAAGAACGCACTATGCATAAAGGAACGGAGGTTGTTTCTTAAACCCGAACGATTTTCTCGACGACAGGAATTTAAGCATATGACGCATTCAATGAATGAATTGTATGCGATGAGTTCGATACATTCTTGTCGTAGAATATTGTACTCTGATCTCTATTACTTCAATTCACTTGATCAATGTATACTAACGACACTGCCCTAGGTTGGGACGATGAAGGTGGACGAATGTCAGTTGCCGATTCGCGCCTCCTTCGGTGGTTCGACGCGACGATGGCACGCCGCAAGCAACCGAATCCAAAACGTCAAGCAGGCAGCGGTGGCGCATCTGCGTCAGATGCGCAAGGAGCAGGTGATCAACCCCCTGCCAAACGAGCGCGCGGGAAGCGCTCCCGGGCGAAGCAAACGTCTCGACTCGAGAATCCGTATTGCCTTCAAGCGCTGGCGAATCGCACCGATTGTCTGACGCTGCGAGTTCCTTTGCCCGAGGCATCCCGCGAACGCATTGCTTTTTTGGATGCGAGCACCCTGGCAAGCGACGGTGCATTGCTGGTCATTGGCCGTCCAGCCGATGACGCTGTCGTCGAGTATGCTTCGGTGCATCTCCAACACCCCAATGCGTCGACAGCCACGATCGAGTTGCTCCACGCGACCGCCACCGCCGACGACGAACCTTCCGTGAACTCAAAGGTGCTCCATGCGATAGCCTTTTTGAACGACAAGCGCTGTGTCGGCCTTCTGGTCGATGGAACCCATATTCAGGTGACGGTGGACATGGCCACGTACGCAGCCTTGAGCGGCGGCCGCGATGTCACGGCCTCTTACACGCCCATGTCGAAGCACATGGGCACGTTCATGCGCTGGGCAATCCAAGCTTGCGACGACACGTGGAACTTCCCCTATCCGAGCGAACTCGGCGACGAGCGTGAAGACTCGCACTTTCAGCCTGCCTCGCTGTGTAAACTCATTCCCGCGCGCCCCTTTACTGCCGCCGGCGATGCCTATGCCCCAAGCCCGACGCTCTTGCCAGCCTTGCGACGATATCAAAAGGCCGCCGTGGCGTGGATGCTGCAGCGCGAAGGCGATCCAACGGTATGCTCGCTTCTTGCGTCCTCGTTGACGATGCGCTAGATGACCCTCGGACCCTCTAATGTCATGCCGACCACAGTGTGTACCTTCCACGAAGCGTCTGGCGTGGGGTATGACCCGTTTTCGGCCCTTTTTTACCCCCATGGCCCACCGCCATCCTTGGACCTGACCCGCGTCCGCGGCGGCGTCCTGGCCGATGAAATGGGACTCGGCAAGACCGTCCAAGTGCTCTCGTGCATTTTATCCCACCCGAGTCCGCCCATCGTCAACGACGTGCCCGAGGCCGTCGACGCGGCCTTGGCGGACAATGCCGACCCACGCAGCTGCGTGTGCAACTGCACCGAGGACGAGCCCCTTGGATGGGTCCAATGCAACCGCTGTGCCGTGTGGCAGCATCGTCTCTGCACCGGCGCCACGGACGACGACGCGACGGCCTTTTACTGCGACGCGTGTCTGAGGCACCTCGTGCCGCAGTGGCGCGCCCCGTCGACGCTCATCATATCGCCGCAGTCGATCCACAAACAATGGGAGCGAGAGATTTTACGACACACGAAACCCGGGTCGCTCACTCTGTTGGTACGTGATGTCGTCGGGTTGTGGTCACGAACAGACGACGCGTAGACGTACCATGGCATCAAGGCCATGCGAGCGCGGTTGAAAGGCCGGCCGTCGAGCGAATGGACGCAATGCCGCGCATCGGAACTGGCTAAATGGGACGTCGTCTTGACTACGTAAACAAATCACTCTGCGTCGACGCGCGTCATCCCGCGTATAGATACGAAACATTGAAGGACGATCTCTATCACGTGGCCGCGTGTGGCCAAACCACCGGGTCGCGGCGCCACAAAAAGCGATACCGCCTTGTCGCGAGTCCACTCACGCATCTCGTGTGGTGGCGCGTCTGTATGGACGAAGCGCAGTTGGTTGAAAACACCCAAGTACAACTCCAGCCATCACTCTGATTCGATTGGATTGACAACCTTAGACCAAGGCGTCACTCATGGCACTGGAGCTGCAGAGCACGCTGCGGTGGTGCGTGAGCGGCACGCCATTCTCCACGGGTCTCTGGGACGTCTATGGCACGTTGGCCTTTTTGCAAGTTTCCCCGTTCGACGAGAAAGCGTGGTGGCGTGCAGTTGTGATGGGCCATACGTCCACCGTACGTCCGTCTGTACGTGGTAGATGGTTGACTTGTCGTAATAGAGCGCTCGGTTGGGGGATTTGGTGCGGGCGCTGACGTGGCGCAACCAAAAGCAAGATGTGATTGACCAAATCAACCTGCCACCACAACAAACCCATTGGTCGTGGCTGGACCTCTCAAACATTGAGTCGCATTTTTACAACCAGCAAATGGAAGAATGCACCAAGTACACACATGCCGATACCGTTGCATGACACTAGTCGTAGACAACGAAGCCAGACCAAAGACGTCACGGCTGGCATGTTGCACAGCTTACTTCGACTGCGGCAAGCGTGCTGTCATCCACAGGTCGTCCGACGTGTCCAAGAACTATGCATACAACGGAATCATTAGGTGGGCAGCAATGGCTTGAAATCTCTCAACGACAGTGGCCCTTTAAACATGGACGAAGTGCTCACGGAAATGATGCAAAGGGTATATGCGAGCGGCGTCCGTGTGTCAACTTTACTATCGTCGCATAGGCACAGCGGGAATGCGAAGACGGCCAACGCACGCTCTTGGGCGCTCTAAACGGCCTCGCGGCGCTGAGCGTCGTGGAAGGCGTGCCCGACGCGGCCGTCGCTATGTACTTTGAAGCGCTGAGTTTGATCCGACACAATTGGAACGACTTTCGCGCCGATTTACTGCCTCGGTTGCATTTGGTGCATAATTTCGCCCTCGTCTTGGATCGATATGGTGGCGATGCCTCTGCGACGGCAGCCTCTCCCGACGCTCCGTTTGTCAATGCCAAACAAAACCATTGTTTGCCGACGCTGGCGGCCATCAAGCACTTGATCGGGGACGACGACGGGGCTCATCTGAGCGATCGCTTGGCGGACGCGTCGTCGCGCGCCGCCATTCGAGCCGCGCGCGATGAGATGCGCATGAGCGCCCACCAAATCGAATCGTTTTATTTGAGCCAAGTGAATACGATCCACGACGCTGCGCTGAACAAGTACAACACATTATACAACGAGATCCAAGGCGAGCATTTTCGTCGGGCCACCGGTACGGTGTCTGTGATCTCACGACACGCTGAATGTGACGAGGCAGGCGCCGCGCCGCTTCCGGAATCGTTCCATGCAGGATGGATGGACGCGACGATGCACATAGCGGACGAGTCGACGTTTATTGACCGAGTCCGGGCCAAGCTCATGAGTCGATCCGTGAGCATGGGCTTGACGCTGGCGACCAAGATCCAAAGCATGACGTCGCTTCGCGCGGTCGTCATGCAGGAATTCACGAAAATCTTTCTCTTGCGCGCGGCCAACCACAAGACGCTCCTGGCGCTGAGTGCCGCGCTGCCGACCAAGGACGAAATTGATCGCTCGGGTTGGTATCGTCTTATAGTTTTGTGACGACGTGATGTGTGTGGCTAGGCAATTGTAAGTATTGTCGCGAAGCGCGGGATGGCAACAAGTGCCAGCACTGCCATTTCAAGCCCGAGATGGATCGACTCCGCGCGATGCTTGGCATATCCGACGAAGAAACACAGTCGGCGACGCACAGCCAATACAACTTGGCGGCGCTCTTGTTGGACGTTGTGTACGAGGCGGCGCGGGAGTCGGGACGCATGGAAGCGCACGAACACCTCGCAACGATCCTCGGCGACGTGCGGAAGGAGCGATTTTTGGCCATGAAGCTGTGGAAGGCGCAGCACGGTCGCCTCGGTGGCTTGGACGAATTGGAAATGGCCAAGACGACGATTCAGCTCCGTCAGCCTCACGATGCCGTCCGCGAGGTCCCGCCGTCCAATCGACCGCGACGACGCTGACCTTGGCTGACGTAGGTAGACAAATCCTACAAGCTCCTCGCGGGCGAAGTGCCCGAGAAGCGACTCAAGCTCGAAGACGAGCGCCAGGTCGCTGTCAAGAAACTCGGGTCCAAGTTGAGTCAGCTGCGGTACCTCCAGCACCTCCATCGGGTGCGCAACCAAGCGAGCGACGAAGACGACGTCGTCTGCGTCGTATGCCGCGAAGTCATGCAAGCCAAGCGCGGCGTCTGGCCCTGTGCGCACGTGTTTTGTTTGGACTGCACGGAATTGCTAATGAAACGGGGCGACGGCACCGGGTCGAAACGAAGTGGCGTGCGGTGCCCGACCTGCCGCATGGTCACGCCTGCGTCCAAGATCATGCTTGTGCGCGACGACAACCGAGGTACATACCTACTCCACTTGATGACATGTGTTGCATGGTGGTCTAGTCGGCCGACGCGATGCTGCGGTCGGGTATGGCACCAAAGTTGACAGCGTCGTCGCATGCGTCCAAGGCCTCGGGCCCCATGCAAAGAGCCTTCTCTTCTCGCAGTGGCCCGACATGCTCAAGCTCATGCATCAAGCGCTCACGAGTGCGGGCGTCCACTGCTTTATTGTGACCCAAAAGAAGGAGTTTGAAAAAATCCTCACGCAGTTCAAGCTATACCCCGACGCGTGTGTCTTGGCCATGGCGTTCAAACACGGCGCGAACGGACTAAACGTGATCGAAGCAACGCATGTGGTCTTGATCGAGCCCCTCTTGAACGGTGGCGTGGAAGCGCAGGCCGTGAACCGCGTCCATCGACTCGGGCAGGACCGAGAGACGACCGTGCACAAGTTTATCGTGCGCAACAGCGTCGAAGAAGGCATCCTCGTGCTCCAAGCGGCGCGGCAAAAGCAAGCCCACGTCGTCAAGAAGAACGACAAGGAGCTCGTCACGTGGAGCGATTGGAACATGCTGCTGCAACTGGTGCGACCGATCGTAGGTATTGTGGCCTCACTTGCAAGTAGGAGAACGTCGACGTGTATGACGCCTTTTGGTCCGAAGAGGTGACGTGGCGCGGTCGGACCATGACGCGCCAACAGGTCAAAGAGCAACTCGAGCGCACGCTGTCGTTTGATCTGTACCGCGACGGCCGTCGTCTCGTGGACTTGCCGCGCATGATGGTCTGTGGCGTCGAGATGGCCGTGGCCGTGGCCGAACAACTCGTGCAAGGTGGGTCGATTGATTTCGTGTGCTGTGGCCTCATGCAATGGACTCAGAGTGCACCGTCAGCGACACGAAACTTGCTGACGTGGTTGATACGTTGCGCCATCGACTGGAAATCTACGCCACCACGCAGCAGCAGCAAACATAAGGACGCCGGTCGTGTTTGATTTACACGACCATGCGTCAATAATCTCAACTTGACGACAACGGCGAGACACTGCGTCTTGGACGAAAAATCACGGCGGGCTAATTGTGCAGTCGCCAAGAAGCTGCGTCGCGACCTCCTCGTCAAAGTAGTTGGCATCGAGGAGATCGAGCGAGGCGATGTTGAGCCGCCGCGCAATGTCGAGGCATGCTTGGGACGCAGATTCGTGGTGCGCGATCGTTCTCGAGCCTTCGTTGGACGCGGCGATGCCTAGCAGTTGGACGACGATCGCATTGACCATGTTGGGCTCCATCGCCTCGATTGCAGTGCTGCGCAAGGCAAAGACACAGGGATGGCGCCAGAAGATTTCAAACTCAAAGTCCGTATCGTTGTCGGACGCCGTGCACGGGAGAAGCGCGACGGGGGCGTCCGTGGAAACGTTGCTCAGACGCACGCGCGTGAGTGTTTTCCGCTTGTACATCCACTGGAGCATGGGCTCATGTTGGGCGAGATGTTCGATGCGCTGGATGAGTGGCGTGAAATATTCGAGTTTGGTTTCGTCGACAACGTTGGAGAGGTTCATGATGGGTCGGGGTGACTCGAGCGTAGAAGCGGCGGCGGCGGTAGCATCGACCAAGACGTAGGAAAGGGACAACGTGTGCGGTGCCTACTCACTTCGTCAGACATTGGAGGACGGCATTTGTTCAATGACCTTGGTCAATGTCCATGACACCGTGTCGCCGTGGTGGATTGGGGAGGCTTCGCCCATGCGTACGAAGCGACTGTCCACTTCAAGGAGATCGCTTGAGCAGTTGATGACTTCAACGCCCGTCGCCGTGGGTCGGAGAAGAAATTGGCAACGCGGGATGTGGCGTGTGGGAAACGAAATGAAGCGTGCGCCGAACGCATGGGTCCAGAGATCGCGACCGATTGCCGCCGTGTCGTTCACGCATGGAATGGAGAATATGCGTTCACTTTCCAGAGGAGCAAGTGCAGCGGGGATGCCGTTGGATATAATGCCATCCAAGCGCAGGGTATACCGTGGACTTTGGGGAACCACTGGCGGTGGGGACCAGTGGCAGTCTTGGCACGAAATGACTCGGCTGGACCATGCGTCGCGGGGTTGTAGCATGTGTCCAAGGTTGATCACGCGGTATTGAAGTGGTGGGAAGTGCGAGCATTCCTACGACGGATGAATGGGGCACAGGGCAGCGGAAAGTACACGTACGTCGGTCGGGGGGAACTGAAACAATGTGATAATGCAGCCATGTGTCAAATCCACTGCATTGCCCACTGCCGACAGAATCAATGACTTGCCGTTGTCTCGGACTGCAACTGGCACTGGCGATAGATTTCGCACACGCACAAAGGAGGCATGACCTGAGATGAGAACACGCAGGCCTTGAATTCGCTCCACGAGACGGTGGAATACTCGTTTCGCTGGAAATGCGCGTTCATAGACAGTCGCTTCAAGCATGCAAAATGGAAACGAATCCAGCTTGATAGAATATGCGTTCGATGCACTCAGTACTCGCTTCGTATTGTCTCTCAAGATTTCTTCAATGTTCCCCGTGAGCTGCAGCACAAAAGGACACGTCGTACTCCCGGACGGTTCCACCTGGTCAACATGTCATGGACGGAGTGAACGGACGTTCCTACCTTAACACTAGCGCCATTCGCGCTGCTAAGTTGCGAGACTGCTTCCATCTTCATCTTCTGTGCTGTGGCTCAACTGCAATCAATGCCTTGAGATTTGTCCGCGAGAAGATCCAAAATGCGTTCGAAAATCAGTCGCTTGAGTTGAAATTTGATATCCGAAATCCGGATAAATCATGTTGGACGCGCTTGCCCAAGTCGCGCGCTGGTACCGCAAGCGTGGCGGTGCTTCTGTCGCTTCTGGTGGTGATGAGCCTTGCTGTCCCGCGACGAAGCTACACCGCATCCTCGCAGACGACGCCGTTCAGGAATTCCTTCGTAGCAAGGTGTCCGACCTACGGTAAGTCATCCACCCACACAATCCTCCTCATGCTGCATTGCTCTAGGGATGCCCTGCGCGCGGACGAAGGCGATCCATCAACTCATGCAAATTTAGCGCTCTTCTACGAGCTCATCGATGCCGCTGATGGCCGCGCCATGTACCACATGCAGCAAGCCATGACGCTAGATCCGTCGGAAGTGCAATACAAGGCACATCATCGACGCATGGCGTTCAACACACGCTGCAAGGAGCTGCGCAAGGCATTGACCGACCGCATCCACCATGGAGAGTCCATCGCGCGCCGAGAAGAAATGACGCCTGTTGATGTCGTGGATGCGTCCGATCTGTCTGTCGCGGCCTTTCAATCACGTACGTCGCCCTATCTTGACCCATGACCCATGATCATGTTCTGCACCAGGATATGCCACAGCAGGCCTTCCAGTCGTCATCCGGCATGGTGCATCACTTGTCACAAAGGAGGTACGGCGTCACTTCATCTTGTCTTCCTCACGCAGCATATTGTAGCTGTGGTCCCTCGAGTCGCTCCAACGCAACCCTGCGTTGGCGTCCTTGACTGTCGAAACCAAGCGGACGGTGGTCGACTCGGTCCGTTGGGCGCGTTTGGAGGATGGACCAAGAGTGCCGCTTGCGCACCTTCCCAAGGCAGGACTGTATGTCCACGACGTGTCTCTGCCCCTGCACTTGCCACGTTTGCGATCCTGCTTGGCGCTGTGTCTGAGCTGATCCGTAGAGCTGATGGCACAAGATGGCGGCGTGCACATTCCCGCGTATTTTGCGCGCGACTACCTCCAACACGCGCCGCCGTGGGTCTTGGCCTCATGGATTCGTCGTCTTATGCGTGTGTGTAGGGGTGCCTTGTACCGCGAGACGTGGCCCAGCCTCTTTGTCGGTCCCGCGGGCACGGCGAGCCAGACGCACATTGATTCGTTTGGATCGAACTTTTGGATGGCGCTCATGGAAGGCCGGAAGCGATGGCGTCTCATCCACCCCGACGACGTGCATTTGCTCTACCCAACGTGGCACGTGGGCACGCCCGACATTGTTTTTGCCGTCGACATGACCCAAGACGACGCCTCGTCGAGGCATCAGCACGCGCTCTTCCAGTACCCAACTATTTTTTCATTATTGGCTCAAAGACAGGGGTAGGTACGCCCGCGTGTACGAATGCATCTTGGAAGCCGGGGACATTCTCTTTGTCCCGGCCGGGGCGCCGCATTACGTCGAGAATCTCACCGACACGACGGCGCTCTCGTGCAACTACATTGACGCGAGCAATTGGGCACGCGCACAAGCGGCGCTCGAGTGCCAGGTAGACGATCCTCTTTGTATCGACAATGGCAACACATGGGAGATAGGCATGGACGGATCCGCGCGCAGCCGAGCTCTTGGCGGCCTTGGTGCCGATCCACGCCGCCTTACAAGACGAGGTGCCGTTGGAACACTCGATTCCATTTGATCGATACAAACACCCAACTGTGGTACGATCCCACCCGGCGCCCGAAGCAAGAGAGACCAAGCTGGCGCGCATGACACCGTCACTCTACGACGACTTGCTCACCGATTTGGATGACGAGGATATGTCATCATGACAGGTGACGAAACGGACATTCAGCACGTGTGATGATTATTAAGTGGTTGTCTATGGCGAATTTATTGATATGGTGCCTCAAGCGTCCGTGTCAATGTCAATGAGGAGCAGCGCGACGCCAATGAGCGAGTAGAGCGTGAGGAGCATGCACCCCTCGAGCCAATTGGACGTGCCGTTCGAGATGACAGTGTAGACAATCACGACGCTCACGACATAGGTGACAGCTTCAAACGTCGTAAAGGCCAACGACATGGGCTGGCCCATGATCCAGCCCGTGACGACGCAAAAGGGCACGACAAAAAGGGAGATCTGCGCGGCGCTGCCGACGGCAACGCCGAGCGCGAGCTCCATGTTGTTCTTGAACGCAACCTTGATGGCCGTGACATGCTCGACGGCGTTGCCGACGATCGGGAGGAGGATGATCCCGACAAACGAACTCGAGACGTTGGCATGTTTGGTGAAACCTTCGACCGAGCCGACGAGGAATTGGGAATGGACCGAGACAAAGGCCGTCGACACGGCCAGGACAAGCAAGCTGGCCCAGAACGACATTTGCGGCTCGTCTTCGGCGTCGTCCACATCGGCAGTGTCGGTCGCTGCGTCCTCCTCGCCGTTGTCGTCGTTGTCCTTCTCGTCGGTAGTCGAGGACGAGGACGACGGCGGCGTCCGGTGGGTGTAGAGCTGGAAGACGAGCAGCTGGACGTACATGGCGATGAGGAAGATCGCCGAGACGCGCGACATCAACAACACTTCGTCCTTGCGCTCCTTCTTCGAGTCGGCCTTGTTTGTGTATTGGTAGTACGTAGGCACGAGCATGGCAAAGCTCGTGACAAAGAGGAGCGACATGTTGGTCGCGGCGGCGCGACCGCTAAAGGTCGACTCGGGCACACCGCCCATGTGGCCCGCGATGAAGCAGCACCCCAAGACGAGGAGGAGGTTCGAGAGGATGGAGCCCAGGAGAGAACTCTGGACGAGAGGGATCTGGCCTTCGCGCAGCGCAAAGACGGCGATGATGACTTCAACGGCGTTGCCAAAGGTCGCGTTGATGAGCCCACCGATCGTGTCGCCGCAGTGCTCGGCTAATTCTTCCGTCGCTTCGCCCAAGATATTGGCCAGCGGCATCATGGCCAAAAAGTTGAGGACAAAGATGGGGATGTCGCCCCACTGCGCAAAGTAGGAATAGGCCGCGACGGGCATGAGCAAGAGCAAGAGGTGAAGGTAGCTACCCGTGACCAAGTTGAACACGATGCGGCATTGGCTCACGCTCTGCGGCGGCGATTCCTTCGAGAGGGTGTCATCCACTCCGTCGATCGTCTTGACCTTCTCGACCGCCTTGGGCGTCACGGTGGTTGTACTTCCAGGGGTACGGTGCTGTGCGAGTTCGAGGTCCTGTGGGGCCGGGGACGACGTCGCAGAGATGCTGCCGCTCGACCCGCGGAGGAATTTGTGTGCGTCCTTCGTGCGGGAGGCCATGTGTCGAGGTCCCGTGCGTGCGATCGCTCGTTGTTCTGTGGCGGAGTTCTGTTGGTGGGAAATGTTCCAAGTCGAAATCTTGGCTGCTGCTTGCTCGATCCGGCGACAAATCAACTTCGATCTTCGGACATTTTGTTCGCCCAAGAACAAAAACAACGCTGGATCGCATGTTTCTCGTCCCGCTCGCTGTCGTGCGCACGGGTAGGAGGCCAGGGCGAGTGCTCGCGGCAACGTGTGCATCATAACTCCCTCCTCACAAGAGAATGAATCGCGTATAGCGTTGCATGCAGACGTCGTCCTTTTATTTTGGATCCTCTGAGTGATCTGATGAAGATCGACAGCGATTCTGCGATCCCACGAGCGTGGCACATCGTCCAACGTCCTGGCAAAATCGAATTTCGAAGTTGAATGCACCAATCCAATCACATTATTTTGGAATAGAGAAATGTGATTGGTGCACACAAGAATTGGAAAACTCACACCACCGGCGGACGACCTCACTCCTTCGCCACCGTGCGAGGAAGCCAACGAACGATCTTGACGGGGACTCTCTCCGAGCCCATGATGTCTCTCCAGCGCACTTGATGCTGCGCCGACTATCATCACCTCACGACACTTGTCTCTGGTTTAAAGATAGGCCCATGCACATCCCGAAATAGATCGTGATTTCCCGGCCGATCATACCCTGCGACGCGCGAGTCCTGAGGCCGCACCCGAGGAGCTGCGCTAGTCTCTCGTTTCCTTCCACGCGACAGACCCCATGTCGGTGCGTCGGATATCAAATGCCAACAAATTTCTGCGCAAGTGCAGTGCCGTCACACCGGATGCGGTCCCCGAAGAAGCCGTGTCGACCGTGCCCGAGCTGCCTGGTCCAGGCTTCCACCCCAAGGACATTTCACCCGTGCGTCCGTCGCAGCCTATCGCAGTGCTCAGGGTCATCACGGGCAGCTACGTGAACAGCCTCCTCGTCGTCTTTCCCGTGGCCGTGGCGTCGCACATTGGCGACTGGGGCGACATGCCAGTCTTTGTCCTCAACTTCCTCGCGCTCGTGCCGCTGGCCAACATCCTCGGCGAGGCGACCGAAACGCTGGCCGAGCATTGCGGCGACACGATTGGCGGGCTCATCAACGCGACCTTTGGCAACGCCGTCGAGGTCATCATCGCGGTCTTTGCGCTCAAGAAGGGCGAGATCGCGCTCGTCCAGAGCTCGCTTGTCGGGTCGCTGCTCTCGAATCTGCTCATGGTGCTCGGGTCGTGCTTCGTCGCGGCGCAACTCGGAGGCCACCACGAGTCGGCGTTCAATCAGTTTAGTGCCGGCACCAATATGGCGCTGCTCTTCGTCACGAGTTTTGCCATGCTCGTGCCTTCGTACTACCAGTTCAAGACGACCGACGACCCCATCGCGCTCGCCAAGGCCGTCTTGGCCATCTCGCGCATCTCGGCGCTCTTCCTCATCGTCATGTACATCCAACTGCTCGTCTTTCAACTCTGGACGCACAAGGACGACGCGACCGGCCTGACAGAAACCCTCACCAACGACGTTCAGGCCGTAAAAACCACCGACGACCACGACGGGGGCCATGACCACCATGAACCCGAGCTCTCTTTTTGGAGTGGCCTCCTCCTCCTTGGCGTCGCCACCGTGCTTGTCGCCGTCCTCTCGGAGTTTCTCGTGGCCTCAGTCGACGGCTTCACCAAGACCGCCGGCATCTCGCACTCGTTTGTCGGGATCATCCTCCTCCCGATCGTCGGCAACGCCGTCGAGCACGTCACGGCCATCAAGGTCGCGTACAAGAACAACATGGAGCTCGCGCTCGGCGTCGCCGTCGGCAGCGCCGCGCAGATCTCACTCTTCGTCGTGCCTTTTACCGTGCTCGCGGGCTGGATAATGGACCAGCCCATGTCGTTGGCCTTTCCGACGTTTGAACTCGTCACGTACGTTTCGACCGTCGTGATTGTATACGTGATCCTGATTGACGGTCGATCCCATTGGCTCGAAGGCTCGATGCTGCTCACCCTCTACTGCCTCATCGGCGTTGCGCTGCTTGAAGTCGACGTCGCATGAGATTTACGTAAATACAAAACATGCACTTTTTATTGTCTGTAGTTGTTACATCCCGACGACACTTCGTCAACCACCCGACAGTGGAAGCCACGACGACGACGACGACTAGACGTGGATCCAGAGCAAGGAGACGGCGATGAGTGCGTAGAGCGTGAGCAGCATCGAGCCTTCGAGCCAGTGCGATTTGCCGTCGACGATGATCGCGTATACAATCACGACCGACGTGACATACGTGACTGCTTCAAAGGTTGGGAAGGCCAGTGTCATGGGCTGGCCCATCGCCCAGCCCGCGAGGACCGAGACGGGCACGACGAAGAGCGAGATCTGTGTGGCGCTGCCGACGGCGACGCCGAGTGCGAGCTCCATGCGCTGCTTGAGCGCGACGCGGACGGCCGTGAGGTGTTCGACGGCGTTGCCAACGATGGGGAGGATGATGATCCCGACAAACGACTTGCTCACGTGCACCGATTCGACAAAGCCATTGATGGACGCGACGAGGAACTCGGAGAGGATCGACACGATGAGCGTCGCAAGGCCGAGGACGACGAGGCCGCTCGTGAGAGACATGCGACCGTCGTCGTCGTCGTCGTCGTCTTCGTCTTCCTGTTCCACGCCTTCGTAGAGGTGGGCATGGGTCTTCATTTGAAAGTAGAGCAATTGGCCATACATGAGAAGCAGAAAGATCGCGGTGATGTGCGAGAGACTCAAGACCGTCGCGTCCGTCACGGGCTTCTCTGTGAAAGTCGTGTACTGGTAGTACGACGGCACGAGCATGGCAAAGGCCGAGACCATCAGTAGCGACGAGTTGGCCGACGCGCCGACTTCGTTGAATTTCGACTCCTTTTGCGTGACCCCGCCCGCCATGAAGCAGCAGCCAAGCACGAGCAGCAAGTTGGACAAGATCGAGCCGAGCAACGACGACTGGACGAGCGCGATCTCGCCGCTCCGGAGCGCAAAGATCGCGATGATGACCTCGACGGCGTTGCCAAAGGTCGCGTTGATGAGGCCACCGACAAAGTCGCCCGTGTGGTGCGCGACGTCCTCGGTGGCGTCGCCAATGATCTTGGCGAGTGGGATCATGCTGAGAAAGTTGAACGAAAAGACAAAGCCGTCGTGCCACTGGGCGTAGTAGGCCCAAAACGCCAGCGGAAGAAAGAGGAGAAGGAGGTTGAGGTAGCCCCCCACGAGAACATCGTACAACGTCCGCCACAAAGGCGGCGGGGGTGCCTTTTTCGACGGCGACGACGACGACCCGGGCATCAAGGGCAGGTGTTCACCAGAGTTGAGGCGGCTGGACCGCCGCTCGGCGCGCAGTTCTTCCTTGGCTATGGCCGTGTACATGCGACGACAGACACGCCGACTGGCCAATTGCAAACAAAACACACTCGTTTCACATGCGACTCTTCGGGAACGACACCTCGTGAGCCAAGATACGCTACTCTGGGTGTTTGTATAATCCAGTCGAAACCACGTAGAATTTGATGCCCTTTCGCACACAAGTTGCGTTCTTGACTGCGTCGATGGTATCTTGGTGGGGCGAGGAGGGGAACGAGGTTGAAATAATATCCTGTACCGACATGGACCGGAAGGACCAGCAGTGCAGACAATCGACAGAGGGATGCCGTTGAAAATGACCAATTTTCCTTGTTTCCAAACGCATGGCAGACTAACCCGTGCAAAATGGCGGTTCAGACTCACGACAACTACCGATGACGGGATGTCGTTGCCAAGGAAGTTCGACGTCAAAGACGTCGTGTCGCTGTTCGCGACGTACATGTAATCTGCTTCGGTGCTGTCGATTAGGATTCGAGTTTTGCCAGATGGTGACACCGTCGGTGTATTCATCGTCGTGGTGGCGACGAGTACCGCAAGTAGTAGGCTGCGTCATGCAATTCACTCGCGGTCCCCGTTCTCGACAGCGCATGTATCAGACACACCCTGGACACGCTCCTACTACAAGCCATGTCCTCGTCGGGCACTTCCTGTGGCGCGCTTGTAGTCTCATGACCAAATTCTGCACGCCCATCTATCGAACTCGCGGTGCTAGTAGACCAGTGCATGCTCGACGTCTACTATTTTCACGTCCTTACGTTGCAACAACTTCGACCGCACAATTGGTGCGATCCAGCCTCGAATGTCTATCGAATGCAAAATCCTGAATCTGGGGTGGCGAACCGGCATCCGGATAATATGTGCCGCGTATGCGGAAATGAGGCAATATTCCTTCGGGTGACGACTGCATTCAATGGCCGAGAACGGACAAGTGCTGCTTCCAAACGTGGGCATCGGCCACGCGAGCATCGAAGACCTCGCCAAGTTGGTCAAGGCGAAGCGGGAATTGGCGCAAGAGAAGGTCATCTCCCACCAGCGAGTCAAGCTCCTCCGTGATGAAGTCGCTGAGTGCTACTTGAAGAACGGCGTCAACCACTTCGTCGCGTGCAAGGCCCTTCGTCAACAATACGAGGCCTTGGTCAAGGACCCCTGGCTCGGCATGAAGCCGGTATGTACATGAAAGTAGATTGTGAGGGATGATATTGATGGCAACACATCGTGGTAGATTCGATTTGAAGGACAAGAAGACAATGAATAGGGAGCATGGTGGCGAGAGACCGCTGTTCCCACGCCTATGCGTCGGCTGAACCGGGATACCACAGAACAGACGATGAGATGAGCGGGGATGCAACGAATACCCAGTGTGATTAAAAATATAATGCTGCTCTCTTGACGCGACGACGAGGCTACGCACGCCCAAGTTTTTGTTGTTTCCGCCGTCTCTTGTCGCGGGCGTTTTGAATCATGTCGAATGCAAAGGTCGATCCATATGCGAGCGGGTCGTTCTCGTCGGAGGACGATTCGGCTTTGAGCGCTGTCGTGGGTTCGACTATGGCAAACATGTCGACGGCAGACACCGCTGTTTGTATCGAGGCACAGGCCTCGATGGCAAGGGCGCGGTTTACGGGTGGCGTCGTGGCCGTAGGGTGCTGCATTTTAATGTCCCTTGAAATCCATTCCCGTGCAGTTTGCTGGAGTGCGTCGGTGGTCTCCGATATTGTGTCCCGGACTGCGCCGATTGATACTTTCAGCCGAGAGGTTCCATCAGATACCATTCTCTTGTGGTCCTGCACAACCTTGACAAGTTTTTTGTTCTAAAATGACGGCCGCCATTCGTCACATTCATGCGCACCATTCAGATAGTCTCTTTACCTCAGCAAGGAGGTCTTTCGTGGTTTTGGTGAGTGCTAGTACGTGTGCCGACATCGTCGACATGTCTTTGGACTCAGCGGTAAGCTGATGTTCTAATTTCAATATCCGCGTTTGGAGGGCTTTGAATTCGAGCTCGCGTTTTGCCGCAGCTTTGTCTTTATTTTGTCGACGCGCCGCTTTCAACTCCTCTTGCTTCTTTCGCTCCTTCATCTCCTCTTCCTTTTCCAGCTCGAGGTGAAGCCTCTTTTCCTCTTTTCTCATTGCTTTGGAGTTTTCGAGCTCTTCACGCTGCCTCCGTTTCTCCAACTTTCGAGCTTGACGTTCTGCTTCCTTTTGAGTTTCGATTTCTTGCTTCACTTTCCGGCGCTCCAGTTTTTCAAGCTGCTCTTTCTGCCGCTGCATCTCTTTTGCGTCTCGTCGCTGTTTTTTCTCCTCCGCCAAGGCCTCCAATTTCCGTTTCTTCGCGTTGGTCTTTGTCAGTTTTTCGTCCATTTCTTTTTGCTTCTCGCGTAGCATGGCTTGGACGCTACTACCGAGGCTCTGTCGCTCCAATTGCGAATCTCTGATATGGCCCGAAAAATCACTATTTTCTTGGGCGTCGTCTTGCGGACGTTCTAGCTGATGTTTCGGCTCCTTGGACTCCGACTCCATGAGCATTCTTGAGTAACGGCTCTGTAATAGAGATGAAAGTGGAATAGGTTGCTATATCGTATGCGTTAGGACATGCCTTCGCAATTAGTGAACCTCATCTTGGCTGATTTGGCTGTACGACGCCGACACCATTGTCTGTGATTGACTGTACATGTCTTCAGAGGTGTATGCGGTTTGCTGCGATAGACCAGAGTACCCTATACACGTCACCCAGCCGATGCTGTTAGTATGTCACCAAGTATTTCGAGGTTAAGAGCAAATTTTCGCACGAATGGGTTGGGAATGCTGACTGTAATTGTCATCATTCGAAAATGCGACTTGCTGAGCTGCAGGATAGTCTACCAAATGGTTAATTCACGAATATTTCACGCATGAACTCATACGTGTTTGTCGGTATTGTTGATTGATGGGCTTGGGGCCCTGCTGTATCCCCATGGGTTGTTGGGACTTTTTCGCTTGAAGATGATGCGGCATCGTCCTTGGGACGTTCACTCCAACCATCCCGTCGCGTCGCCTGTACCCATGATCACTACTACGCCCACTGAGCACTTCTTCTTACCTGTTGTCATTCTCCAGCATCTGAGAGAGGGAGACGATTTGCCTTGACATCCCTGTTGATCTTCGCGCTCGTTTGAAATTGAGACGAAAGAAGATCGCAACACATCCGGATACATTATCCGGTGTTCATTTTCTTTCGATGCAGTCGTCGAGGCAACCGGACCTCGGCGCAACGTCGAACCAAATTGATCTCTTTCGCCCCGTGGAAAAAAAGTATCGCCACCGAGGAGAGGGACACAAGAATGCGCGACAGCGGCGCCGCGAGCGTCATCTGAACGTCGACGGCGTGGACTACTCGGACGTGATCGACCTTCATGACCTCGACAACAACACGGTGTCCAATCGTTCCCGCATTCGAAGCCTCCCCGTGCTCACAGCGGCCGCTTTGGATTGCACCATTTTGGACCCCACCCACACGCGGCTTTATGAAATCGAAGGCCTCAGTGGCTTGAGAATTCTCATCAACGCCATGCCCCGAGTGAAGCAAGTTGAGTGGGCCCTACGCGCCGTCCACGATTATTCCCGCAATCCCTTTACGAACGTTTCCAATTTAGCCCAAGACAGGGGCGCTACGAAGGACCTTTGGGACAAAGCATGGCGTGATGCCTCGGACGAGTCATGGAAGGCCTTCCATGCGCTGCGATGGGCAAACGTAGGGCGACATTACGATTGGACTGCGAGGGAATATTTGAATACGCCAGACATGCCGCCATTGCCGTCGGAATTGAAACAATTGGTCCAAGAAGTGTATGCCGTGACCGACATGGCGACGTGTAAACCCGGGGAGTCGGGCATTGTGAATTTTTACCCCGCAGGCACGATGATGGGCGGGCACCTCGACAATGCCGAGGAGGACATGGTGAACCCCATCGTCTCGCTCAGTTTGGGCACGCGATGCATTTATTTGCAAGGCGGGTTCACGCGGGACATTGCGCCGACGCCGATATGGCTGCAAAGCGGTGCGTGACTCATGTTTGACGCAACCTAACATAGTATATGCTAGGGGATATTGTAATCATGGGTGGGGACGCCCGCCGATGCTTCCACGGCGTGCCGCTTGTGACGACGAATCTTCCAGTTGACTTTCAGCAAGCAATCCAAGAGTTTCGTCGCTCGAGCGCCAACATTTATGACACCAAGGAGATCGACGCGTTTGAAGCTTACATTGTCTCTGCCCGCATCAACATCAACCTCCGACGCGTGCACAACAATGCCGACACTGATTCCGAGTGGAATTTGGTGTAGTGATGATGGGTGCCGTAAAGATGATTGATTGTGAATGTGATGGGAATCGGACTGCACCTCGATACTTCATTTTTCGAAGGGGTGGTGAGATTCGTCATGTGGCTCGAGGCGGCAGAGGGCGTGGAGGTCGTGCGGCGCCTTGTTGCCTCCCCTTGCAAGCGATGGACGTTGTCTGGCGCCACAGGGAGCTCCAAACGGTTTGTGGCACAACCATCGGTGTTGACTTGACAGATGTCGTCAGAACTTCCTCCGCTTCAACTTCAACGCGGGCCGGAGGGGACTTCCCTATTGGGTAAATCCCAATTTAAATTCGGATATGCCCCGCGACCGGGAACATAAATCCTAAATAAAGGCCCTAAATGGGGAAAATCCCATTGTAAGGACCCTGACAGAGCGACGTCATCGAGAGAGTGAATGGGACAGCATCCCTTCTGGACCAATCAGAAGCCACTACTGGAGATTCAAAGTCTCGGTCGGTGGTATTTATACTGCCCCATAATATTTCGTCAAAATTTCAATGATGGGAAGGACTTGATACAAACATCAAGAGAAAGGGAGAAATAATATTAAAAGGCCAACGAGAATTACACACCCGGTGTGCTTCCCCTCGGACGTCCGCGGGGGATCTTCTTGAAAATGAATATGGTATACTGAAACCAAGTTCTATTTGAATTCCGCTGAAGCCTGGATCATTTTCACATATTCGACATGGTCGCCGCCGCTCCCTCGCCCGTCTTGCTCTCGTCGTCGGCCGTCGCGGCCCCCAAGCCTGTTGTTGCCAAGATGCAAAACCCGCAAGCGAAGTTCTTCATCGGCGCTGGCGTTGGCTTGACGTATGAGTTCGCCTTGGGTCACTTCCTCGAGTTCATCAAGATCATGAAGCAGACCCAACCGCAAAAGACGTATTTGGAACTCGCGCGCGATATCACACGTTCCAAGGGCATCGTGGGCATCTGGGATGGCTTCTTTCCCTGGGGCACTGTGCAGGCGCTCGCAAAGGGCTCGGTATTCAGCTGGGGCCAAGCGTTCTCCCGCCAACAACTTGGTCCGTTCGTCAAGCAAGGGTATTTGTCGGACCGCACGGCCGAAGTCGTCTCTGGTGGTTTGGGCGGTGGTGTCCAAGGTATTGTACTCAGCCCGACGCTCCTCCTCAAGACCCGCGTGATGACGGACCCCGTCTTCCGCACCAAGATGACGGGGTGGGAAACCATCGTCAAGTCGGGCACCGTCGGGTTGAACGTGATCAAGAACGAAGGCGTGCCGGCCCTCATGAAGGGCAGTGTTGTCTTTTCCATGAAGCGCGTTGCCGACTGGTCCACTCGCTATTTTTTCTGCGTCCTCAGCGAAGACATTATGTTCCGACGAGGCGACCCAAACAAGAAGATCACCATGACGGAAGAATTGGCAGCGTCGTTGGTCGGCGGTACCCTCTCCTGTCTTGCCACCCTTCCCGTGGATGTCATGGTCGCGCAAATTCAACAAGCGTCCAAGGCTGGCGCCAACGTTGGCGTCCTCGAGACATTCAAGGCCGAATACGCCAAGGGCGGCATGAAGCGCCTCGTCGGGTTCTCTATGCTCGGCTTCATGCCGCGCTGCGCGCATGTGGCGTTCACGACCATGGTTATGAAGACCGGTGCCAGCGCCGTCTACTCGGTCTACGAAGATTACGTCAACTGAGAACAAGGGGACACCATAAAAAGCTAGATTAGATGTCATTATTGTTGCTCCTGCTTTTCGTTCGTCGATATTGAGATGGGAGATGCCGGACATAGTCGGCGAGTAGCGCATCTTCGCGCTCCGACATGGTCGCAAAATCTTCGTCCGTTTCGTGGTCGTACCTACGAAATGCGTCGCCATGAGTCGCACGTGCCGTCAACGTACCCCATGAGATGGCAGAGGCCATGCCCAACCAAAATGGGCATCCGTTCATCCAGTGTCGTCTCTGCAACGAAAGTGACTGCAGGTATGCATGGAGACATCCAAACCGTTGTCGCGGCAATACGCTTCGATGTAGGGGACACTGAGAAACATATCTCCCAAATACCTCGCGGATTCACTTCGCACAGCGGGGAGCACGCCGGGCACTTCAACCTTGAGGTCACAAAGTCAGCACACGCGATGGACGCGCTATCCAACCTTGTAATTCGGGAAGGAGAGAATGTCCGTTGACTTGTCTTTTCCCCGATGCGTCTTGTTGAGAAAGTTAATGTGCTTGTCCGTCGTGAGCAGCAGCCCGGCGTCCCTGTCCGACGAGTCAGCATATCTCATGAGGCCATCGCCCCGCCGCGTGCCTACCATCGTCCACCGGGCAGTCGAAGCGCCAGTAGCATCGCATTAAGTTGCGCGTTGAGTTTCGTTGTGTTCAGCGGCAGCTTCCCTCCATAGTGCTGTCGAAGCACCTTGCTGACAATCACCATCGTTTCACTTGAACGCTAAAAGGAATTGGGAATTGGCACTGATTGCGCCAAATCTATCCGGCATCCGGATAGCATATCCTGGATGAAAATCTCCATGTCAAATCAAACATCAAATGACGCTCCAACACCCTGCCACCAGCAATGAATTTCTTCCCAGCCTAGCTGTCTACACGAAGCTGTGGTTCCTCGCGTGGCGTGTTCGCTTCGACACCCATCTCGTAATAGTCGCATCTGCCAGTGAGGTTGTCTCCACCTTCCACGCGGGCCGGCGGCGTCTCGTCGTCAAAGGCCCATTCATCGTCTCTGTCAACACCGGGCACCTTGTCCATGTACGATGGCGCAACGTCGTCGGTCGGCTTGTTTCTTGTGTCTTCCATGGTTGTCGCGATGCCCTTGGACAACTTGCCGTCATCCATGTCCAAGTCTGACGGCATCGACTCAAATTCGGGCAGCGGCTCTGCCTCTGCTTCGTTTTGGTCTCTGCTGCCGAACGCCGCCTTCTCTTGCAGTCGCATGGCTGTCACATTCAACACCATCGTGTGCACAATGGTCGTCACGACCGTCTGGGCCACCACGGCGCGCGCCGTCGCCACCAACCGCGCCAGCGCCTCCACGCGCATCTCTTCGAGCGCTGCCCGCGCCCGCATGACCTGCGTTTCCAGCTCGTCTCGAGCATCTTGAACGTCCATGCACCACTTGGCGGCGCGCCAGCCGACCGCTTCGAGCCCGCGCGTCTCGTATTCCCGACGACCCACGACGTCTACGGCCTTGGTCGCTGTCTTGCCGAGCCAGACAACGCTCTTCCGGCGCGCGTTGCCTTGACCATGTGCTTTCTCCGCCAGTGCAGCGAGCCACGTCGCGGCATCGTGCCGCTTGGCCAGCGCGCAGACGGCGTGATGCGCGCGGGCCCGCGAGGCATGCAACACGCTGTCGATCGTGGCGACATGTGTCTGCGCGGCGGCGGCGCGGCGCTTGAGCATCGCCCTGGCCATGCCGCAGTACACGACGTGGGCGCCCATGTTGGTGCTCACGTTGTGCACGGCATCCTTGCGCCACCGCGACATGTGCACACTGGCCATGTACTGCGCTTGCGACGCGAGCGTGACCGAGAGCTTGTGCGCAATGCGGCGGCGTGCGAGGATGCGGTTTTTGGCTTGGAGCGAGCCCGACATGACGGCATTCCGAACGACGATGGCGGCTTCGGCCGTCACGACTGACGTGGGACAGCACGGCACACGCATGAGATGGGGCTGCCACGACGCATGGAGGACAGGCATCGCAACGGCCTTGGCCACGCCAAAGCGCGCCCAGTCGCCCAGCGTTGCAAAGTACTGGAGGCATTCGTTCTACTCAGTGTCAAAAGCCTCGGTACCCCATCTCTTGTCTACCTGGGCAATCATGTGCAGCGGCACGCGGAGCTTTTCCATCGTCGTGCGCTTCCGCGTCCCATGGAAGCAATGCTCGTCGAGCGTGACGCCGGCGTGGCCATGCGACGCGGCAGCAAACGTTGGGTCCGTGAGCAACAACTTGTACGAAATGTACCGACTGTCGTTCGGGTCGCGGAGGTACCGAACGAGGTCGGTGTGCTCGGCCCCCGTCAAGCCCAAGCCTGTCGTGGTGAGGATTTCCTTGAACGACGCGGCCGTGACGACCCCGAGCCGATACCGATCCACGGTCGCAAACACATGCGGCCAGTGAATATTCATGTGGGTGCCCATGTGCGCGAGGTAATGGAGGACGTCGATGAGACGCTGCTTGGCCGACGGGCGAGCCGCCATCGACTTGGTCGACGCGGACGGCAATGAAGGGGCCGTCACGACGCGTCGTGCATGCAGCTTTTCCCGCTCGGCATCCTCGAGTGCCACTTGCGCCTGCACGACGTCATCATTATCCATGAAGATGCAGACAGACCTGGGGAAAGAGCTTGGCGACGGCCGTCCACTGGGCAATCGCATCGTCGAGCCGGCCCGCGGCTTTGTAGGCCAGCCCGAGCTTAAAGTGCCCCCACACATGCTGCGGTTGCATGCGGATCGCTGTCTCAAACGCGCGGATGCTCTCAAGGACGAGGCCCAAGCTGAGCGATGCCGACCCGAGGTTCAAGTAGAGCTTGAGTGGGAGCGAAACGGGGACGACGTCGCAGTCGTCGGGCGTCGGGCAGATGCGCAGCGCCGACGGAACAGGCATCGTGAGCGCGAGCTCGTAGAGTTCGACGGCGCGGTCAAAGACACGACCGGCGTGCATCGCGACCGCCGCCTTGCACACGGCTTTGAGCTTGGCGTGCGGCGTGAGGGCGGCGTGGTTGGGTGGGAGCGTGCGCCAGTACCACTCAAAGCCGCGGACAGAGTTGAGTTCGCGGCTCGAGTACCGCGTGGGGTGGCCGCGGGTGGGTGGCGGCCTCGCAAGCACGGGCGGCGCGGCGTCGGCAGGATGCTGCTCGTGGTGGATGAGGGGCAGCGCCACCTCGCATGGTTTTTTCGTGATCGCGTGGTGCTTGCCTTGGGGCGGCACAAGGTCGAACGCGCGCAGACGTTGTTCAATCTCATCGAGCGGCGCCAGCTGCGTCTTCCGCGCCGACATTGGCGACGACGACGCCTCGGAGGTCGTGGCGGGATGCGGCTTGCCCACGCTCGACGACGAGTTGGCTCGGCGGACGGCCGTCGAGGCGGGGCGCTGCCGCGGCAATCCAAAGATGTCTTTGGGCTGCGGCAAGTATGGGCTCAGTTCATTCAACTCGTCCATGTTGATGGGAAGGTTGTACGATGGCGACGCGAGCGACGAGAGCTGAATGGGGGACTTCTTGGGGGGTTTCCCGGCAGAGCGCGAAACAAGGCTGCGGCTGCGGGGGGTCGACGCGGTGTCGATCTCGAGGAAGAAAGAGCTCCGACGCATGTCAAAGATGTGCAAGAGACGCGTGGCGGGCTCGTTGAGCGCCGCGCAGTCTGGGTGTCGCTTTGTGAGCGTTTGAATAAAGATGTTGGGCAAGATGGGCTGGCCCTGGTCGACAAAGTCAATTTGAAAGCACACGACCGCGAGTGTACTTGGGCGCCAATGTCACAGCCCCGGACGACGGCAGCGGCGTCGAGCTCGGCCAATTTGAGCAGGATGTTGACAATCAAGAGCTAGGACCGCGATGTCGGACATCACAACTCTCGACCGTTATACCCGAGTCTGGTTGTGGCGGTGGCGGACCAAGAGGCGATACAATGGCGTGGCCATGCCTACTTGTTTGTTCAAAATGCAGTGTTGAAAGAAAGACACTACCAGCTTGGTTGGCACGCGCAAGGATCGACGGCGACGTCATGTACATGGACACTTCTTTGAGAAAGCTTTCCTATCACACGTCGCTCTCAAGTGTCCGTGCTGGCACAGCAACGTACGACGCGAAACTCGGAGCACCGGTCTTGCGTCGCGCAGTAGAGGATGAGGGCAAGGGGTTCGACCATGCGTTTGCTCTCGGGCGCGGCGGCGGTGGGTCTTTGGTTGAACGGCCGCCGCCGGGTCGAGAGCATGGCTTCGTACTGTTGCACGAGCGCCGCCGCTACGGGCGGATGAGCGACGACGACGACGATGCGTACCATGGCGGGAGGTCGGGTCGGTCAAGACTCGCAGCTTTTGAAAGTGATCGTTGAGCCATGGGCTTTGTTGCGTAATGTATTGGCTAGCCATTTTGCATTTATGGCCTTGCGTCGCATACGCAGCGAGCCACTCGTGGTTGAACTGGACGAGGACGCCCGTGATGAGCTTGATGCATTCGGCCGGCATGGCGACCTCGTTGTCTTCCGATATCGATGAGTGCGTCGGAGGCAATGCCGCGGCCTCGAGCAAGAGTTCCTCGTGGATGATGTCGTCCAGGCCGCGCCCCATCCTCATCATGTCCTCCACCATCGGCAAGGCAACCTGGCGGCCCGACTCGAATCGACCAATCGCCACGGCACGCGCGCGCTATTTATAGGCCAAGTGCAATGTGACGGACGTAACGCATTCGTGTTGTTCTAGTTTACATGAAATCGTCAAAGTCGTCGTCGTCGTCAAAATCATCGACGCCGCCGCCGCCGCCGCCGCTGCGTTCGACCTTGGCATACCCTTGCTTGCCCGTGATCTTCTTTTTCTTGCCCTTGGGCTTGGCGGCCGCGATTTTGTCGTTCTTGATCACGTTGATGATCGTCGTGATGTCCTTCATGTCGTCAGCCGTCAAGTTGTTCGACGCGTGCGAGATGAGCGTCTTCATAAACTCAACCACGTGCTTGGCGTTCTACGACATCCACGTCAACGTCATGCACTGGTCCGTTTGTTCGTACCGAATTGGCCAAACGCTTGCCGACCAAGCTGCCCAATTCTTCGTGGTCCGCCAAACACGCGAGCTTCATGCCCGTGACAATCGTTTCCAACTCGTTCACGCCCGCGACCTTCTTGCGCTCGAGCGTCGGACCTGCCGAGAGTCCAAACACGTCCAATGTGTTTTCAAAGTCGGCGTGCTCGAGCGCGCGCTGTTGCTTGGCCTTGAGCTCGTCGGCCGTCATGTTGCGCTCTTCTTCGGCGCGGGCCTTGGCGATCGCGAGTTCGAGCTTGTGCTTCTCTTCCTGCTCCTTGAGCATTTGCTTCTTGAGCTGCTTGGGCTTCAACGGACCCGACGGCGCGGCGGCCTTGTTGGCAACGGGGGCGGGCGTTTCGTCTTCCTCTTCTTCGTCGTCCCAGTTGGCCGCGACGGGCTTGTTGTCGTTCAACCTACACGGGCGTCGTCAGCGGCACCGGTCAAGAAGAGGGAAGGTAGTACGAAGGCACTTCGAATTCGTCGTCGTCTAGAGGAGGAAGATGAGCACAAAGATGCCTTCCAAGACCGCGGCAACGTACCCCAGGAGTCCATTGTGATTGCTCTCAACTTGTGTTTTGACTGGCTGGAACAAGGGAATGGGAGACAGGACAGCCGTCCGGTGGGAAATTTCCTCATCTCGTACCGAAAGCATCCAGGTGATTTGCCTATTTACCCTGTCAAAATCCCTCTTCAATGGGAAATATCCTAACGGAAGGTGGCACCATTTTGGATGGCGATAAAAAGGACCTGCATTCTCTGTCCCTCTCGAGCACGAACACACGCAAGTTGAATTGTGTGACGTTTTTTGCATTTACAAAGCCGAGTCGCTTTTTACTTTTTGCCTGGCTTGCCCTTCTTCTGCTTCTTCCCACCTGTTGCATGCATCAGCCTTTGCCTCAATCTCGTCGATTGAGTCTTACTTGGGTAGTTTGATTTGGGCTTCTTGGTCACCGGTTTGTTCTCTGTCAAAGCAGCAACGTCAGCATTCGTCGTCGCCCATCAATCATCGCAGTAATGTACCTGGTTCATCCTCGTCCTTGGCATCGTTTTCTTTAATGGCCTTGCGCTTGGCTTGCTTCTTGGCCTCCATCTTTGTCGGCGCAGACACTTCATGTTCGACCACGACGGTTGGCTTGATGACATTCTTCTTGGCGGCCACTAGGTCCGTCTTGGGCTTGCTCTCCTTCTTGGCCTTCTTTTTGCCCTCGTCGGCCACCGCCGTCTCCACGTCCATGCGGCACGCCGACAAGCACGTGACAAGCGCCGTGCCAAACAACTTGGCCGTCGCCACGGGCTGCACCTCGTTGTTGGCGTCGAGCGCGCCTTCGTCGAGCGAAAACTGGGCGAGGTCGTACACGTGGACCATGCCATTGGTGCTCGCGAGCACGACGAGCGGCAGTTCGCCGTCGGCCTTGGCCACAACTTGCATGCATCGGATGCGCGCCGTGATGTCGGCATGCGTAATCTTGGCCAACAATCTACTCGTGCCATCAAACACCTACAGACAACACAACCGGAGACGCACTGGCCTTGCGCGCGGTACAAGTAAAAGACGCCGTCTTCCGTGCCCAACACGACAAGGTCGTTGGTCGCAAACGCGGCCGTGTGCACCTTCTTTTTGTGTTCCAGCGACCCCACGAGCTACGTCGACACGAGGTTAGGGTGACGATGACAATGACGAAGACGCGTCGTCACCTCGGCGTTGTCCGACCCAAAGATGGACACGTCGGTGCCCATCACAAGGCCATATCTACACCAGAGAATGGAGAGATGAGCAAGTGGGATGAGGATGACGTAATAACGTAATACCGGTTGCCATCCTGCGACAAAAAGACACACGTAGCCTCTTGGTCCAAGCGCCGAATGTAGGCCGAGCGGCCCTTGACCAAGTTCCACATGCGAAGGGTCTTGTCGCGGGCGACCGAGAACGCCAACTTGCCGCTCGGGTGGACAGCGATCGAGTTGATGGCCCCCCTACACGTGTCAAGTCTTGGCGACCATCGGCTGCACGGGTGACGTACTTGTGGCCACCGAGGATGTGAATGCAGTTCCAGTCGGACGTGCGCCAGATGCAAATCGTGTTGTCAGCACTGCCACTGAGCACGTGCGACTTGCCATAATACTCCAAGCACGTGATGGCGCCTGCATCATCATGTCACGTTCACTCGTGGTCGCCGTGGCCTACCTTTGTGCTGCATGAGGATGCCGACTTCAACCTTCTTCTTGACGTTGTAGATCCTATCCGTGACTGTGAGACGTGGATGGACACGCTGCCGCACTTGATCATTTCGTCGTTGCCGCCCGTCAAGAGCGTCTTCCCATCGTGTTCCATCATCATCGCCAACGCTTTGATGCACTCGGTGTGCGCGGGGTAGCCATAGATCATCTTGAGCGCCGTGAGTGGCTTCTTCCCCGATAGATCTTTCATGGGCGCCTGCCACCCATACAGCATGCCTTCATACGTCCCTGCCACAATCTGGAGCGTGCTCGTCATCGTCGTCAAAAGGTTGCCGCCGCGCAAAGCTGTCCTTGCAAAGAATCCGTTCAAACGATTGGCTCCGTCCGCTTAAACGTTTCGATTTGGTTGGTTGGCTGAAATGCCTAATTAGGAGTCCCAAATTCAAGACGTCCAACTCAACATCCAATTAGGAACTTTTTTTTGACGTCAAGTGGCGGTTGTCTCACACCGTGACGGAGATCGCCTCCGTCTCGGCCTTCAAGCGAGTCGTCGCGTTCGGCGTGAGCTTCTTCCCGACGGTTGCGGCGCGCTCGAGGTCCCGGAGCGACTTCATTCGCATGGATTTCTCGCGGATCCGTTCGTGGCGTTCGTGGAGTCGCAGCATCCCGATGGCGACGATCGCAGCGCAACAGACGACGGCGGACGCCGCCGCGAGGACGAACGAGGCGCCAAGGGTCACGCCGGCGCCCATGGGGAGACTAGACGCTTGCACGAGCCAGAGGAGAATCGCGAGGAGATTGCTGACAAGGGCCGCAAACGCCAGCAGTTTGCTAAACGCGAGCATGCATGACTTGGCTTCGTCGGCGCAGCTCCAGACGACGTAGGCAATCGTCATGCCCGTGCCGAGGATCGCCGTCCCGAGCGAAAACGTGAGGCTGGCCGACCCCATCGAGCCGCACGTGCGCTTCAAGAAGGCGTCGTTGAGGATTTCCTTGGGGTAGGCGCCGTCGAGCGAGAGGCCGCCATGGATGCCGTAGACCGAGCAGAGCGACTGGCTCGCGAGGCGCGGCGGCACGGACGCGTCGAGGGCTTTGGGGTCCGGCGCCGAGAAGAACCCGAGGCATGTGTTTTGGGTCGTGCCGTTGCGGTAGCAGAGCCCCCAGACACCGACGGCGCGAACCGTGGACGTGGCGGCCGCGTCAGCGTCGACAACAAGCCACAGGGGGAGGACGAAGCTCGTCCAGGAGAGCGCGGTCGCCGCGAGGCAGAGCGCGAGCGCGACGAGTCCTTTGCCGCTGCAGAGCATCGGTCGTTTCTGGGGCGACGAGAACACGACGATGGTGCCCACGTTGACGAGATCGTGGAATTTCGAACGATTGGGCGCAAGCAACGGCTGTTGGCTCTGGATCGCAGGCGACGGGGGTTTCACGTTTCAGCCAATCACAGGCCGGCAAAACGACGAGGATACAATTTCCACCAATCCGCGCGGGGCGTCGTTGCAGAGACGTCAATGTTTGTTGTGTATACATACGTGCGCCAGTCGCAACCGCATCACTCGAGAATATATTCGCACGAGGATGCCCATGGCATGTGTCCCCATGAGCGGCGGCTCCATCCTTGCCATCTCCCTCGCGTTCCTTGCGCTTGTGCTTTCCTCCATCGCCCTTGGCCTCCCCACGTGGACGGTCTCGTCCTCCCTCAACCCTGACGCCATCACGGCCGGCCTCCTCGGCAACATGAAGTTTTCCGCCGGCGTGTGGGGCTACTGTTTGAACGCCGACTACGATCTTGCCAACGTTGCCCCTGGCGGCGGCGTGCTCACGTTGGATCAATGTTTTAACTTTTACTCGGCCCACGACATGAGCCACGCCATCAAACTCAACGGCGTATCCATCGCAAGCAACGTCTCGGACGTCGCACTTGGCTTTAGCTTGACCCAGCATGCCATTTGCGACACGGCTGACCTTGGCGGGGACATTGCCATCATGACGCCACTGAGCCAAGCCAGCTACATTGCCTTTGCGACCAAATCCTGCAGCGCACTGGGGAAATCGTCGCTGGCCTTCTCGGTTCTCGCCACCGGCTTAGGATTTGTCACGTTTGTTACGCTACTGGCCTTTGCTGTTTGCTGCTCGACCAAGGTCTACGTGGTGACTTTGACCTTTGTCAGCCTTTCGTTTGCGAGCAGCCTCGTTGCGTTCGTGTGCTGGCTGGTTCAGACCCACGACTTGAACTCAGCGGGCGTTTCCCTTGGCTTGAGTTTCGCCTTTGAAGTTGCATCGTGCGGGCTCTACTTGTGTACTCTGGTAGCCATCGTGTCTTACCAACAGCAAGGTGGACATAATGCCACTGACAAGACCATGGAAGAAGCCTCGGTCTAAAACCTTAACACACGAATTGCAGTAGTGTTCATTTCGATTGTCGCGCTTGTGTCGAAAATACCGCGGCCGTCGTGCATGCTTTTGTGGTGACTCCCTCTCCGAAAGTAACCCCTTAACTTGTAGCTTCAGGTTTGGGACAGCCGTGGTGGTGGTGTCGGGCCATGTCGAGTCTGGCCTCGGCGCCGGGGTTGCGGTGGTCGCTGGAGACGGGATGATGGTGGGAATCGCCGTGGTGGTCGCAGGAGATGTCGCGGGTATGCCCGTACCATTCATAACAGATACGGCAAACACTCACAACTTCAATCGTCTCTTCACTCAACAGATCTGAAAAGGGTTGTCATTCAGGTTTGACAGGAGCAGGGGCAACACGTGATGAATTGCGTCACGTCTTGGATGGCGAGCGCGCCGTCGGGGCGGAGTTTGGGAATCGGATCGGCGACGAAGTCGTCGTACAAACATGGTGCCGCGATCTGTCAAGACGACATCTACACGCGACTCGCAAGCGAGGAGGACACTGCGTACAGCAACCCGTGTCAGCTAGTGCGGATGCTTTCCCTCACAAACGACCACGGGATTGTTGGACATGCTCTGAAATCGATCAACGCTATAGCTAATTGAGGCGATATTTGTGGTCAGTATGCCGACGTCGATGAATGCGAGCATCGGCACGTAAAAGAATCCCCAGCGAATGTAGTTAGCCTGGAGGGAGCCGGCTTTGTCGTGGAGGATAAACGAGGGGTTCTCGTTCACGCATTAATCGGTAAGTTTGGGCACGGGGTTGTTCTTGACGAGGAGGATGGGAGGAAGAGGAGGACAAAGATGACGTACGCGAAGGGCATTGGTCCAGCACGTGTCAAAGTCGGAATAGCCCGCAAAGTCCTTGAGCGACATGGAAACTTGCGCAGTCGCAATCCAGTACTGTAACAGGAAATATACAGACTTGACAACTTGGCTTGACAATACCGAGCGTAACCCCTTCACCGACTTCAAGCGCAACACCAAGTTCTTCCACATCTTCTCGTGGGGCATTGCGCTCCTCTCGTCAATCCCTCTATTGCGGGGCGCCTTGCACACCAACTGCAGCGGCAAACCGGCGAATGCAGGTCACGCCTGGGGCGTTTTGAATTCGATGGGCTCCCTCAAGCGCTGAGACGAGAAACGGCTGCCGTCTCAGTTTGACCACGATTGTCCGGTTGATAGCATCCACGAAACGTCCCGATTGGTCGACAGCACGGTATCAGTTTACTCGACACCACATCGTAACTTCAACTTGGCAAACGGGGTGTTTTCCACCTTGGGAGCAATTTGAAGCGAGATGGATGGCGACATCCTGTGAAACGAATCCAAACACTTGTGTGGACGACGACAAAGTAACGATCGAATGCGCTGATTTCTTGTGTCAGTTTGGATAATGACCAACTTTGCATTGTAACAAGGACAAAAAGAAAATGTGCCAAGGACCCTAATGGCAACACAGTTGAGATGGCTGAATCGTGGATGCAGTGATCACATCTGCGCTGGATAGGTTGTACTTAGAAGTCGTTTCGGTATTCCAAACTGCTTTCCACACCGACGAAGGAACTGATTGTGATCTGCTGCTTGTGCGAAACCCCCACATCATCCCGCAGACGCATCTTCAAGGCATTCGACGCGTGGAACTTCTGCAAACACAAATGCCAAGTTCCAGTAACCACCGAAGCGGGTTCTTGCTGAGGAGATACTTCGTAGCACAATCCACTTTTGAATTGCAGAGCCATGAGAGCCGTTGTCAGCCTTCTTCTTGGCGCCGTTGCCATGGCCGACGTCTTTGATACGAACTTCCCTGTCGACTTTATTGCCAAGATCGGCGCGTCACTAACAAGCCCATACGACCCTGTCATACTTATCCGCAACATGGCGCTCTTCGCCACGGCGTGGTTTGACACCCTCGCGCCGTTCGAATCTCAAGCGGTCGGCCTCCACTCCAACTTCGGTCGCGTCGAATGCCTCAACACAACGCGCAACAAAAACATCGCGCTGGCCTTTGCCACGAAACGCATCGGCGAAAACCTCTTCCCGGACGCTGCGTCCCAAACCGCCCTCAACGCGTACTTTCAAACGACGTTCCAAGGCCTCGGACTCAACTACAACGACGTCTCGGCCACGGACTGGTCCAAACCGAGCAACATTGGCAATGCGGCGGCCGCGGCCGTCATCGCCGCGCACGTGAACGACGGCGCCAACCAAGACGGGTGTCTCAGTGGTGCGGGCAACAAGGTCTACAACAAGCAACGCTACGGCGACTACACGGGCTACACACCCGTCAACACGGACGTGACGCTCGTGGACCGCAGTCGGTGGCAACCCAACACGATCAACGACGGCAACGGCCGCTTCTACATCCAAAAGGCCATCATTCCGCAGTGGGGCCTCATGACAACACTCTCGGGGTTGGACGTTGGTGTGTACATGGCACCGACGCCAACGGCGCGCAAGTACAAGGGCTCCACCATTGCGTTCTATTACAATATGAAACCTGCGGTCGATGACGTGCTGGCAAATTCCGCCAACTTGAATGACGACACCAAGGGCAAAGC
>VJMH01006992.1:0-36159 GCA_009835185.1 Aphanomyces stellatus | reverse complement strand
AATGAGCCGCTACGCGACTCATTTGTTGTTTTCGCGCCATAACTCACGCAATATTGATTTTCGTGACGCCCGGTTGGCGCCAGTCGATGCAGCCAATCAAAACGAAGATTTTGGCACCAATTTGGGCGAAAACGGAGCAAAATTGACTGAGTTATGGCAAAAAAACGTTTTGCTCTTACTATAAAAGACTTTTGGCCAATTAAATCTTAGTGGAGGTTGTTTTTGTCCAATGATTTTCATTCAATCAACTTGATTGGTCAAAATTTCAATTTCGGTTGCTCTTTCGATGTCGGGTGCTATTTCGGTGCCTTACGTTACTTGAATAACTATATTTTTCTACTTTGTCGGGCAAAAACGCCATAAATTGACCAAATTACTCCGAGTATTTTCAATTTCTGAGCAAAAAGGATGGAAGGAAACAAAGAATTACTTACTACTTCGAAGTACTCGAAGTACTATAGAACTTCGAATTGATAAATGGGGAATGAAATATGATGATGGGTGCCTATTTCGACACGACTGCAGCGTGTCCATCCATTGCAAGGGATTGCACATAGACGTTGCCTATGGATCCACTACATGGGTGGCCGCGGGGGTGCCTTGATGAAGAAGTTCCGGTCGTTTGCGTGGTCGAGTTGTTAATATGATTGTCCGGCGTGATCAACGTTGGCATCAACGAGACAGCCAATCGGTTGTGTCCATTTCAAATGATATGCTTTGATTGGTTTAACTTGGCAGCACTTTTTTTCACCCCCACCCGATGGTGCGATTTGATTGGCTCGTGGATGTGCCAAGTCCAGTCAGCATCAGCACAACTCGCCAGTCTCCGCTGCCATGCCAACCCACGATCCGACCACGTCTCAACGCATCCGTCAGGACTGGAACGAGTCTGTGCCATGGGCCTACCTTGAACCCATGACCCAAAACATCCCCTTGGGGGACCCGCTTGTGCGGCCGCCGCCCCCGCGCGTCCCCACCTCGTACGACATTTTCATCGGCATTTCAGCCTACCGCGACGGCGTCCGCTGTGGCTTTACGCTCTTCACGGCGTTTTCGCGCGCCAAACACCCTCACCGCGTCCACATTGGGCTCGTGGATCAAACCCAAGACGATGACGCACGCTGCGTCGACGAATACTGCGCGCTGGCCGCCGCGGCCGGGTGGCCCGAACCATGCTTGTACAAGGACCAGATCCGCGTCGATGCGCGCGACGCGCGGCGGTCCAAAGGCCCAACCCTCGCGCGGTGGCAGCAACAACAGCTGATCCAAGACGAAGAATTTTGTTTGGCCATCGACGCCCACAGCCAATTTCTCGCCGACTGGGATGTTGTCCTTGTCGACGAATGGCTGCGCACGGACAATGAAATGGCTGTCTTGACGTCGTATCCCATGGGCTACAATTGGATGGGCCCGAATCAATCGCGGCCAACGCACTATTCGAGCCACTTGTGTGCGTACATGCCACGCGCCAACGTGCAAGAGATTCCGATCATTGCCGGGTGGAAAGCCGTCGACGACAGCGAAATGCCGCAGATGGCGGCGCTCTGGGGCGGCTGTCTCTCGTTTAGCAAATGTCATGCGGAGCGGCGCGCCCAGAACGACAAACACATGAATTGGGTCTTTTGGGGAGAGGAATACCTCCGTAGCATGCAGCTTTGGACGCGCGGGTACGATTTGTACTCGCCCAGTCGCCATGGCAGCGTCGTCTTTCACAATTGGTCGGACGACAAGGGCACCAAGAAACGGTATACTCTTCACTCTCGAGGCGTACTGACCCTGACTAGGTTTTGGGACAACGTGACGCAGGTCATGACCAAAGACGAGCACGACAAGGAAGAACAGCTCGCGTACAATCGACTTCGAATGGTTCTCACGCTTCCGTTTGAAGGACCCGTCGACGCGACCGAAATCGACACGTACCATGGCGGCAAAGTACGCACCGTGGAGCAGTTTCTGGCCTTTTCGGGCATTTCAAATGTCGACCCCACGCGCGACGAAGCCCGATGTGAGCAGCTGCACTGGGTGCCCTACGCTGTCCCTGAGATCATTGAATCCTTGCTGCCTGGGTGGACCATGCGCGCATCACCGGCAACTATTGAAGGAACGACGACGACGACGATGCCACCCCTTGCGACGGTGGCGGCACTCGCGCAAGTCGAAACGCAGCCGCCATCGTGGCACGCATCGTTCCAGTCTCAATTGGACCAAGTGGTCTTTGTGTCGAGTCAGCTCGACGAGACGCTACAGGCCATGCAAAGGAAGATTGATGCATGGGATAGCCGACTTCCGTTGCAGCCTGCGACTGATCTCTCGCCGCTTTTGGTGCCCGTAGCGTTTGTCTGGCTCACCCTTCTCTCTGCGTGGTTGGTCTACTCTCGCCGCCGACACCAAGAAACGTACGAGCCCGTGCGTGTCGTGGACGAAGCGTAGTGGTTCGTGCTGCATGTCATAGTTCACAAAGCTGGTACGATGCAAATGGATGGCACCGTGGATCGATGAGAGCGTTTTGATTGGCCACATGTCGTTCTGGCGAAATGTATACCGTACTGTGATTGGTCCGATGATTTTCGATTGGATTTGTCGTGTCGACTGAAAGGCATTTAATTTCGTGACTGGTTCCATCCTCCCGATGCTTTTTCTTCTTGCGTTGGATGTCCCCATGAAGGTTCAATACCCAACCCAACCGTAGATACGAAGCATACATTTCGAGTGTCGACACACCGTTCCGAGAGCAACTTTAGAATTTGGTCCATACACATCCTCTCCTTGAATCACAATGTTGCATGAGTGTGTTCGAACCGCGAACTCAGTGGCTCAAACATGGGCTCTCTCTTGTGTGGACGACAATAACCCAAGTCTCGAGTGCCGACCGCGGCTTTTCCTGGCGCAAGCAGACACGGTTGGGGCTTAGTGCACCCGATTTTGTGATTGGCCAGGTGTCGTTCTGTCGAAAATCAATCCATGATTGGCATTGGCCACCATCAAATTACCCATTGTACTGGCCCAAACGCAGCAACATCCATGCTGAGTCATTCCAATCTTGCGCCGAACAAGTCCGATGAAGGCCAAGTCCGACTGCTGCCAAGCGCACAACCTCAAGAACCGCCAAGTCAGCGTCGCGTCTTGCCTGTTCCCGCCTGGCCTTGTGGTCTCGACGAAAGCCTATGGCTCGGGTCCACGAAGTCAATACTGTCAAGGTACGCTCGGTGTGTACATACAGCTTAATCTTTGATGCATTGTTTAGGGGGCGCCAGTCGTCAAATGCTGCAGTGGACCCAGCCATTGCGGCGACTCGTTGATATTTCTCGATCACTGGCCGAGATGGTGTTGCAATGAAGCAGGCGTTCTCCAAAGCCATTCGTCATCGCCCCGCGAAGACGGCCTGAGCAATCGCTCCATTTTTGGTCTCGAGAGTATAAGGAACAAGGTTGGACGCACAATAGACACGGGAACATGGTATTAAGACGACGTCGTTGGAAACCACGGCACCAAGATGGATGTGCGCCGCTTGTACGCTTGGTAGGCCGCCTCGGCGCCCCACTTTTTGTCGGCCAGGCGTTCCAGCATGGGGATGCCACTCACAAACAAGAGGAGCGTCGCGACGAGCAGCGGACTCGCGCACGAGACGGCGCGTTCCGACCATGTCGCATACTGCGGCGCACAGAGCACGACAACCCCAACCCAAAGTAGGATTTCGCCAAAGTAATTTGGATGGCGGCTGAAGCGCCAGAGGCCCGTCGTGATAAACGTGCGGTTGGCGCGAAACGCTTTTTTCTGCAGGTCCGCCGTGACTTCAACCGCAAAACCGACCGCCCAGAGGGTCAGACCTAACGTATCCCAACATTGTGAGGAGGAGACGATTGATGCGCGTACCGAGGACATCCGTGGCGACGACGGCGGACGACCGTGTGGTCGAGGACGCGGTATGCAAGAGCAAGACGGGGAGGATCGTACAAAAGTTCCAAAGGCCTTGCATCGTCCAAGCCATGAAGAACGTCGTTGGCGACGTGCGGATGTGCGTGAACCGCTTGTCGACGCCAGTCGCGTGGATTCGTTCAAAGAGGAACGAGCCGAGACGGATGGACCAGACGAGGACCAACGCAGACGCGACGAGAGAGCGCCATGTACTCGTCGCCGCGTGCACTGCCGTCACGAGGAGCGAGAGCGTTACAAAGGTCGCAGCGCCCGTCAAGTCGTAGAACGTTTCCGATTGCCGCGGGATCGCATACAGCAGCGCGCTGAGCCAGTTGACGCCAAATGCGACGGCGGCATAGAGGGTGAGGTTGTGGGGGATGGCGATGGCAAAGACGATCGCGAGGGAGATGCCGATCCCCGCGACGTCCTGCGCGACGCTGGGACCGCGCGGCGCCATGATCGAACGAACAGGATTTTCAACATGGAAGCCCGCCGACGATCCGAGCGTTATCCCGTTGAACCTGATTAAAACCACGTTCTGCTACACGTTAAATGAATACCGTTTGTTTTGAGTGCCCTGTATTATTACTTATTGTCGATAGAACTTATACTTTGTATGTATCTCACACAATATTTAAAGGCCTCAACCAAAACCAGAAATGCTTTGGAATTAAAACGTCTAAAACGTGTTTCCTTCTGCAGTAAAATTCCCATAAAAAGTACCTACAGTGGTATATTTTTGCAATGAATGCAGGCGAAGATTCTCCGCGCGACGTGATTGGTCGGTTCGTGTCCATTTTCAAATATCTTTCCACAATCGTAATGGGTCTTGCCGCCGACGTCTTGGGGAACCTCGTGCCGGCGCTCCTCGCCCTTGCGATCGCATGGCCTACTGACCTCCTCCCGTATGCCGCCATCTCGTTTGGGATCAACTGGGCCGCGGCCATCTTGTACGCGATTCCCTTCCAGTCCGAGAAGTTCTACGACCTTACAGGATCGTTCACGTTTGTCACGGTCGCTGTCGTCGCCGCCACGGTGCATCCGATGGATTGGCAACACCGCTGGCGTGCCTACATCTGCTCGATCCTCGTCGTGCTTTGGACCGCCCGCCTCGGCATCTTCCTCTTCCGCCGCATTCGTGCCGCCGGCACCGACTCGCGCTTCGATTCGGTCCGGACAAAGCCGCTCGCGTTCCTCACGTACTGGTCCATCCAAGGTCTCTGGGTCTTTATCACGATTTTGCCCGTGCTGTATGTGAACGTCAAGTCTAAGGCAAGCACATCCACGACCCTCCTTGCCTCGGACGTCATTGGTACACCACTCCATCGTCGGCTATAGATTCATTCTTTTCCTCTAGGATGGAGTCTCTGGGCTCTTGGGATCACGGTGGAAGCCATCGCCGATGCCCAAAAGAGCGCGTTTCGCACGCACCATCCCGGCACATTCATCTCCACAGGACTCTGGGCCTACAGCCGCCATCCAAATTACTTTGGCGAAATCGTGCTCTGGGTCGGCATGACGATCGTCTGCGCGCCGCCGCTTGACAGTGTCTGGCACCTCCAGCTCCTCTCATGCCTCAGTCCACTCCTCGTCGCGACGCTCCTCATCTTTGTGAGCGGCATCCCCATGTTGGAGGCTGCCTCGGACAAGAAATTTGGTCACTTAGAAGCCTACCAAGTGTACAAGCGCGACACGAGTGTGCTCGTACCATGGTGTCGAAAGTCCAAAGCATCGTTGCCCATGACTGGGCCCGACTATGGATCTGCGCCTGCTTAAAAAGTTCAACCTATTTTTAATCCGACCATTAACTTTTGTCTTGACAGGTTACGTTAGCGGCATTTCACATGGTTCACCGATGTACAAGTATGATTTGAACCCACACGCGCTTGGCATGTGAAATCTGAATGCTTCATCTGGGTTGTTGATATGTATCACCAGAGTGTACTTTGCAGCTGTATCGTTGATGTTCTATGTTGCCCCACACAGTATTGCTTTTGGTGTGTGCTTGGACTCTAGTGTGTGGCCGACTGCCTGAACGAGGGAAAACAATTCTATTAATACATGTACATGCATGAGGAGGTTTGACAAGTTCCCTTAACTGTCCACGGATGCATCACACGTTGTCGTTGTGCTTGGTGTCTTCCACGAGATCTCATGCGTTTCCCACAACCAAAAAACCTTCAAAAGAGGAGAAAACTCCAAGATAGGAGGCCAACTACCCTTCCATCTTACTCGCTGCTCGTGTGTCGAACGAGGCGTTGGCGACAACACAACAACGATGCGGTCCATGTTCTTCGACTTTCGAACGAGAGGCGGCAATCGAACAATCATGTGCTTTCAGAGGGATCAGAAAGGCAACATCAAACCAGCATGTGCTTGCCATTCGTGCATCGAACAGTAGGGCGATGTTCGAAATCCACGTCCTCGACCAAGTCAACTTGATCGAATTTGTCATTGCTGCTTTGGACAACCCACCGCAGGCATATGCTTGTTCGCATCACCACCCTCGTCGGCGTCGCCATGATGGTGCAAGCGTATGAACCTGGCGAGTTCATCTGCGACTCGTGGCGCTCTTGGCAGTGCTTCCCTGAGGTCCGCACGCCCGTGCGCTGGCACATTAATGGCGTTGACGTCGAGTGCATGGCCACGGATGGTCTCACGTGTCTCGTCACACCAACCATCGAGGCGTGCTTGGACTTGAAAGAAAACCCGCCCAATGACGTACACAACGTCGTCTGTCCGTCTGACGACTCAATGATTCTGCCACTTTGGTGCACCGACCCTGAAACCCACCCCAGCGCCGTACAGTACGCCAACAACTCCAACGACCATCAAGCCAACCCCTGCTCCCTACAACACGCCTCGTCCTGTTGCAACATTGCCTACCGCGGCTCCGTTCCACACCCCGGCACCCATTCCAACCTCGCCCCCGACCCTGAAACCCACCCCAGCGCCGTACAGTACGCCAACAGTTCCAACGACCACCAAGCCAACCCCTGCTCCCTACAACACGCCTCGTCCTGTTGCAACATTGCCTACCGCGGCTCCGTCCCACACCCCGGCACCCATTCCAACCTCGCCCCCGACCCTGAAACCCACCCCTGCGCCGTACAGTACGCCAACAGCTCCAACGACCGTCAAGCCAACCCCTGCTCCCTACAACACGCCTCGTCCTGTTGCAACATTGCCTACCGCGGCTCCGTCCCACACCCCGGCACCCATTCCAACCTCGCCCCCGACCCTGAAACCCACCCCAGCGCCGTACAGTACGCCAACAACTCCAACGACCACCAAGCCAACCCCTGCTCCCTACAACACGCCTCGTCCTGTTGCAACATTGCCTACCGCGGCTCCGTCCCACACCCCGGCACCCATTCCAACCTCGCCCCCGACCCTGAAACCCACCTTAGCGCCGTATACTGTTCCTCGGTTAACAGCCCCACTGACTCAAACGCCATACGAAAAGGTTACTCTGTTGCCGACGCCTTGTCCAACACCGATCTCTACCCCAAAACTTCCCTCGTATACCCCCTCGGTTGTTTCGCCATGTGGGTTCAAGACTGGGGATGTGATTGCCCTACAAGCTGATACTGGCACATACCTCTCTCGGTGTCGCAATTGCATTTCAAATACTGCATATCCTGACGCTGCTACGTTCGTCGCGGCCCCCATTGGCCCGTCGACGCCGTTTGCCTATTGGACGGTCGTCGTGCTTCCCCAAGGCAAAGTCGCACTCAGGGGGGACCTCGGTGCCTATCTTGGCCGTTGCAACAACTGTTCGCCCACGTCGTCGTTGGTGGATCAAGCTTTTGTGCATGTGTCAGACTACAAGGCGGCGCCGTGGGCCCAATGGACGTGTGAAGTCGCGTCCACTGATGGGAAGATTGCACTTCGAGGCGACACGGGCACCTACTTGGCCCGATGCAACAACTGTGTACATACAAAAGATGGCTCGAACGACGCCCTCTTCATGCACACGAAGGACTGGCGCGGAAATCCGTGGGCACAATTCAAGGTTATCCATACGCCGTCAGCTGCTGTCATGCTCGCGATGGTCGGCCACGATGACATGACGATCGAAGTGAGCTAACTTTATTTTTTGAATAAACTGCATATGTGTGTGTGAATTTGACAGCGGTGCAAAGTGAAGCTATCATTTGTTGGTACTTTTCTCACCTTCTGACGATCCGAAAACGCCATCGCCGAATGAATTTGAGCCCGCGGATCGGCTTTGGCCTCAATGCCTATTTAACATACACAATGACGATTCATGTTTGACCAAGGGGGCTCGTTGCCTATTCGACTTGAGCAATGCCTTTTGAAAACACGGAATGCCTAGAGCTCCGAAGCCAACAACGATTCAAAAGAGCTCATATTCGAATGAATAAAGTACGCCACAGTAAATCCCTTTGCACCGCCTCGCTTCTGGGATTCCAGGTTGACGAGATGGAGGAAATCATTGCGCGACTTCGCGTTGTCATCATTCGCGTCGAATATGAGCTCTTTTGAATCGTTGTTGGCTTCGGAGCTCTAGGCATTCCGTGTTTTCAAAAGGCATTGCTCAAGTCGAATAGGCAACGAGCCCCCTTGGTCAAACATGAATCGTCATTGTGTATGTTAAATAGGCATTGAGGCCAAAGCCGATCCGCGGGCTCAAATTCATTCGGCGATGGCGTTTTCGGATCGTCAGAAGGTGTAGTAGGAAAAGGTGCGGTAGGATAGTGAGTCGTTGACGATATTTTTATAGATTGATAGGTAACAGAGGCCACTCGGAGGGGAATTGAAACTGAAATTCGAGAGACAACGACACTTGTTTTGTCTTACGCTTGCTGTGTACGGGGGTTGTTGGGGCAACGAGTTTGGAGCAAATGGGCTTTCCACCCTCGCTTTCGGGGCCCAATGTCGTCGTGGCATAGCGGACACCGGTTGCCTTGTTCAGGCGCTGGCATCGGGTCGCAGTCATTCATGTTGGTGTGTTTGTCAAAGAATTTGACCGTGATGGCTTCGCCGCACCGAGGGCATTCTTTGTGGTTGTGCTACGAGACAAGGATAAAGCGTACAATAAAATCATCATCTACCTTTTGCTCGCACTCGACCAGCAAGTGGTCGTTGAGCGTGCTAATTTCAATCACTTGGCCACACATTTTACACTGCGTCAGCATGGGACATTCGGCCCAAAAGTGCTGATCCAACCGATCCGAGTCAAAACTCTCGTCGTGGCGGTCGCAAAATGGGCACGTGAATTCCTCCACGGACGCATTCGAGTCGGTGTCGTGTTCATGTTCGTCTTCGTCTTGTTGGACGACAGCCTTGGCTTTTCGAGGTGGCGCCGTCTTGTTTGTTTTTTCGGTTTTCTTTGGCGGTGGCGATGGCGGTGATGTTTCCATTGCGCTTTCAAAGGCTGCCTGGTATTCTTCGAGTTGCTTGGGTCGCAAGGATTTGAGAAATGGGTCGATGTCAGGTCCAATCGTCTACACGGTATGTATGATGTGGGAGTGGCAGAAATCATATACGTACGTGGTATATCGTGACAGAAATGGCTTTTGCGAGCTCGCGAATGTCTTTGCTCTGATGGGCAAAGGCGGCATTTTCTTCGAGAAACCCCATTACTGACTAGAATCAAAATGATATATTTATCGAAATGATATATTTTGATGGCAAGCGATGCCTACCTCAACCGTCAAGTCGGCCACGAGGCCATGGTGTCCAACCAAAGCTTTGACGAGACCCAATCGCCCTTGGAGGGATTTCAGGGGTAGGGCTTTTTTGGACGTCCGGCGAAACACGTGGGACGCAACCACCGATGGGCCAATCACGTCGGACGCTGCGAGCTACAGGGCGTCAAATGTGCATTCGACACCCATATCCAACCTACCTTCAACAGCAAAGTTGTCACTTCGTCACGAATTTTCGTCTGCGCTTCGCCCAATTTGTTGACCAGTTGCACCAACGGGTTGTTCATCTGTGGACATGCGTGAATTAAAATACTCCTTTTCGAAGCGGCAGTCGAGACATACCACCGAAACCACCGAATCAATGTCCAATTGATGGAGCTCGGCAAAATGCAGCATGGCTTCGCAGAGCATGACCGCCGAGAGCGCCACTTGGGAGATGCGGTCGCTGACACCGCTTTGAACCATCGTCGACGCGACGGCGAGCACGACATGGGGGTCCTGGTCCAACTCTTCTTCTTGGATCTGGAGCGTCACCTTGCGCATCGCTGCGTCCCTGTGGTTCCACACGTTGCTGTAAAAGCACGTGGTCAAGTATTGGCCAATCACGGCCACCATTTCGGCGCTTTCTTTCAAGAGCGAGTCGGGCAGCGCTTCGGGGTCGCCCAATTGCTCGCAGTCGGGTAATCCTACGTCCCTCGTGTCAATACTGTACGTCGTCATCTTCATCGTCTACCTTGAAAATGGGGATTCGGGTCGCCTTCGTGCCGCGCCTCGGCTTGCGTTGCCTTCTGGGACACCCGCGGCGGTGGCGCGTCGTCGTCGTCGCCATCCACGATATCGTCGTCACTGGGCAAGACACTGGCTTGGCGTTGCGCCGCCAAGGGCCGTTCGTCCATGTCCAACTCGTCGGGTTCACGTCGAGGGGCGACGCGCGCTTGTTGGACACGGGGTTGGCATGGCTTTTTTAGTGGTGGGTCACTGGACGACGAGGGAACGCCACCATCGGGCATCCCCAAGGACGCTTCCAGCGCGACGATTTCATCCTTGATGCGCTTGGCCGCGTCGTAGTCTTCGTTCGCAACGGCTTCCCGTTTTGCCGCCTCAAGGCGCGCCAATTGCAACCCCGCGCTCTTGAGTTGTTCTTCGAGCACTTTGAGCCGCTTGGCCTACCAACGACATGAGTCACGCGCGACGAGAGGCATGTACTTGGTCGTAGTCTTCCATCGCGACGGCTTTTTCCTTGGCGAGATGGATGTCGCGAATCTTGGCCGCCGTCTTGGCGTCGAATCGCATGTCCATGCTCTCGGCGGCCGCGGGAAACGGCTTGTCCCGGCTCATCGACACTTTGGTCGGCGTACTAGATGGCAAGAGAGACGCTTGGGATCGCCTGGGCGTTGGCGGCAGAGTCACGTGGGCATGACTGATGCTGTTCAATTCGACTTCCGCCGCCGCCGCGTCGGCGAGCACTTCCCCGTTCACGTTAATCGCGACGATCCCGACTTGGCTGTACAAGTTCTTCTCGTTGATGTAGCATTGATGGAGCTTGAACTTGATGTAGCGCGCTTCGGCATCAATGTGCACGGTCTTGAGTTCCCGCGCCGTGTATTGACTCTCCTTGTTCGACTTCAAACTGAGGAACCCGAGCCGCGTGAACGCCGCGTTGTCACTCGAGAGATACAATTCGACCTTGGTCGCAATGTGGCTCTGATGTGAGAGCACGTGAATCTGCGTCACACGACACGGCCCTTCCAGCTCGATCACGAGTTCTTGCGGGTAGTCGCAATTCCTACGCACGGACGTCAGCAATGTCCCTCACGACGTAAATGACGACGTACTTTGGTGTGAGGTATCCCGTCCCCGTGTTCTCATGCTCGTTCAAAAGCGACGCTGGTCCTGCAGGGTCCTCTCCCGTACAGCTCACGACTTGGTAACGTATCTTCCGCATCGACGCGACCGCCGCCGCGTATCCTTTGGAGTGGCGCTAAACGTTATCCGGATAATATTGTCCGGATACCTGAAAAGGCGCGAACGTGAACGAACGACGTTGTTTCGTTTTCTGAATCGACAGCGACGACGACACGCCGTCACTGAATTGGACACATCCTTCTGAAGGCAACCATCACGCCGCGGGACATTCGAGCTGATCGATCTCCGAATACATGTGATTGCGCCACCGCACAGAGGTACCCACCCCGCGGGGATGATGGACGATCGCGTGAACCTTCACGACTCGAACTCACGCACTGAATGCAACAGCTGCACCTTTTCACGATCCGAATACGCGATTGCCAAATGGAATTGAGCCAGCGGGTCGGCTGTGGCCGCATTGCCCAGTGAATAGTAGCAATGACGATTCATGTTTGGCCAGTGCGTCTCGTGCCATGTCCGATGTCATTTGAAACGACGGAGTGCCCAGAATTCGAAGTGCTCTGCGTGTATATTCTTTCGATTGTGATTGGTTAGTCGAATATTTACTTATAACATGCTGGGATTCTGATTGTCTATAAAATACTAATGTCAACTCTGTTCAGCCAATTGATTTGGCTCCGGTTTTGACAAGAAAACTTGATTTCTCAGGCAAGCACAACCCATTGAACAGAACTCGTTCGCTCCGAGTAATTTCGGAAAACGATGGACTCAATGAACATCCCAGCGCTCGAACCAACCCAAGACGGCAGCGCAATTCACATACTAAGTAGCCAAATCAAAGTTTGGACTCCTTTTGGCGACTTGCACGATCCTCGCGCGCAAAAGACATTGAAGTCTTCAAATGTTGAAGCACCAGTCGTGACGAGCGCGCCAATTCATGAACAAGCCATCGTCTCAACACACGCTTTTGCTATCGGACCTCTGGTGAATGCTCCTGCCTGGTCATGCCAGCAATGGCAACTGCCTTGCAACGTGCCTTGCAACCACTACAAGATCAACTGGTTCAAGTGGAAAATCAATTGAGTCAAGCGGAAAATCGACTGGGTCAAATGGAAAACCAACTCATTCAAGTGTAAGTTTGACATTGGCCAATGCGATTTCTCCTCACAATGTTGCGATAGCGAGTCTCGTAGCATGGCGCGCTTGACCAACTCGCAGCAGATGCAAGATGAAGGTTCACTAGTGCCCGTTATTGCAGCGAATGGAGAAGCGCCCCCGACTTTCCCTGCGTACAGTCGGCGACCACAGTCGGCGACTCAGTAGGAGGGAGTCGATGCCCTCTTTGGCGCGTATGGGCTAGACAACTCAAGCAATCTCCCTGCTCGCCGAACTCGGCTCGGCTACTTCCTTGGGCTTTACCACAGCGTTGAATGGCTTGAAACCACGATTACTTTTCTTTTAGAGTGTTTTATTTTGGTCTTGGTCAAGCTCGTTTTTGCTTGAGCCTTTATTTTGTCGATTCGATATGAATTTGAGGATGTCTCGAGAATCGATCGAATCGCACGAGCAAACCGATCACAAATCGCGCCCATCGTCGATTCGTGAAATTACGCAAAACTCCAAAATTTGGAGCAAAAGCACAATAGGTACGATCACATGAATGTTCTCGAAACCCGCATGCGCGTGCACCTCCCTTCGCGATTTGTTTTATTCACTCGTGATTCCTTCATCAATTTGCATGAGACGCGTGAACACCGTTGTGGTCAATTGGAAACGGCAGAACGAGTATCCTTGGCTGCACTGTCGCCTATTTTCAAGTCAATTGGCATGTTGTCATTTTACTCGCAACCATCTCGTTCAAATTTCACTTCCAATTGGGACCTCAGAGCTGATATGCGCCGCTCAATATTTTGAGCAAATATCGCGACAACATGCACTCCCACCCCTCTCGTACTTGAACAATATACCTTCGTCTCGGAGTACAACGTAGTACTCCGAGTTGTTGGAGACGAAGGGACCCCTGCCATAACAAAGTACTAGTAGTACTTTGCTATGCCAGGTCATGCACGCATGGGATTCAATACTCGTAAGCCAATAATTACGCCACGACGTCCCTTCGATAAGCAAAGCAAACGACCCCTTATGGTCTGCCAGGTGTTCTGTTTGTCTCGTGAAGATATCATGCGCAATTCCATGTTCCATCATTGCCAAGGTCACATGCCATCATGCGACTGTTTCCTGGCGAAAGAATGAGGTGTTCATTGCAAGTGTGGAAAGAAGGTGCGAATGTTCTTCCCCATCAGGATGTTGATCGAAGCAAATACATCATGCTTGTCTATGGAGTTCATCTTGCGGGCACATTGGGGCACTGATAAAACGTTTGAGAGTTCAACTTGATAAAACGCCATTGACTCAGTTCGAAGTAATTTAACCTACGTTTTAGGGTTCAACGTCGCGATGCCGATTCATGAAATCGACGTTTTATCAAGTTTCGTGGCGGGAAGGCAAACCAGCCAATCGGAACGACCGTTTTTTGTTCTTCTACCAAGCGCACCTCGTTACAAGAAATTATTCGAGCGCCCAATTCGAACGATACGAGCAAACTCCAACGGCGTGGACTCAAAGAACCGCGCGCGACATGGAATCTACCGAAGATGCGCCGCCGGCCCTTGCGACGGACGTACCTTCGGTCTCCCCCCAACAGGATGCAGAGGCATCAAGGATAGAGGTCGACGACGCAGACGCATCGGCAACAGCCGACGACGTTACCATAGATGGCGCAGATGACGACGGGCCGTCCGCAGTCGACAAGCGAGACGAGACGTCTGTAGTGTCATCTGCTCATGCAGGTAATTCACAGGAGGCGGTACCGTTGTGTTGATGTTGCCATGACGTAGGCCAAGCGACGCAGCATGCCGTGCCATCGACCGTCAATTCCACACCAGTCGCCGAGACAGGGCATGCGAATGCGACGACGACCACGCCACACACACAGGGCGACACAGACGACGACGACAACACTGTGTTACACGAAGTTGCTCGCAAGCGCACGTCCACATCGGGACACTTGCCGCCCTCGAATCCGCCCCCGACGCTGCCACAGAACGACGCAACTCGGTCTGCCACGACAGGTCCAGCATCCGACGACGGAGACCCACGTCCGTCATCTGTGCGTGCGTTGGCGCATGCCATTGCCGTGCTGCGGCGCAAACTGTTTGAGACCGAGTTGGTCGACGGACCAATCACGCTCAAGGCGCTGGGCGCGCTGGTCGTGGACCAGCCGGCGTATTGGACGCCAAAGAAGCTCTACCCGGTCGGGTTTGAAACCCGCACGCTCGTGCACAACATCCCGTGGACGTGTCGTATCGAGCGCAGCCAGGACGCGACCAAGCCGGTGTTTGTGGTCGCGCTCGAGAAGGCCCCCGCGACGGTCTTTCGGTCGTTTGGACCGACGAAAGCGTGGAAAAGGGCAATGGCGTTCCTCGAGACGGCGACGCACGTGCAAAAGAAATCGTGGCGCGCGTCGGCGACGTCGCCGGCCGACGACGACGATGCCAACACCCTCGGAGCCGACGAAGACGGCTTTGGCCTTCTTCGGCGGTCCATTTGCCGCCTCGTGGAAGGGTTGGACCACGCGGCCGAGTGCACGGGGTATGTGTTTTGGGACGAACGGCACGGCGCGACGGTTGAGAGCCTCACGCGGACAAAGAAGCGCTTGACCAAGCAAGTCGCGGCGAACGACAAGGCCCAGCACGAACCCAAATCGACGACATCGGTTCAGCAAAAGATAGACGAACTGCGGCGCCGGCGGCAGCAAAAAGCCGACGAGAAGCCACCCGTCGTGGCGATTATGGGCCTCGACGACTGGGCCGTGAAAACGCGCCACCACGAAGGCAAGACCGCGGCGCTGCTGCAGTGGGTCGACGACCAGCAGGCCAAGCGGCTGCTCGCGGCGCGCGCCGCCGCCGACCGCCGCGCCCGCCATGCAATCTACTTGACCGTGAAATCGTTGGTGGCCGTCGACGCGCCGCCGCCACCCATGCCACCACCGTCGGTGGCCACAAATGACGCCACGTGGACGCGCGTTGCCGCGCTCGACCTCTTTCCCGCCGACATTCAACGCGACGTGCTCTGGTGCTGGGATTTCCTCGTCCAGTACGCCGACATTTTGCGGTTCCGCGCGGTCGTGCCGCTGCCGCTCTTTTGCCAAGCGCTCGCACTCCACGACAAGACGGCGCCGCAAGGTGACACGGTGCTCGAGGAAACGAACCACGGCCGCCTCCTCGCGACGCTGCACGTCGTGCTGCTCGAGACGCTCCTCGTCGAATTCACGCCGTACTTGACGATGAGCGTGGCCGAGTTCAAGAAATGCCGGCCGCTCAACGTCTTGACGTGGCCCGAAGTCGCGCGCCAAATGTGCATGGTCGCGTGGGACGTGGACAAGGGCGACGTCGACGGCCACGCCATCAAGCTACTCAAGGGCAGCAAGTCGTCGTCCGACAACGTCGTTGGCCCGCTCCGCGACACGCTCCAGGCGCGTGGCGACGCCCTCTTGGCCAACACGGCCGCGCCGCTCGCGACACCCGACGTCGCCGCCGTCAACGTCGTGCCCAAAGTGCAAGGGTTTGGGGTGCTCGTGTCCGTGCCCACGTGGGACGCACTCGGGCTCGTCCTCGTCCCGAAAGCAGGGTACGTCCACGTGCACGCGGTCAAGGACGACGCGCACCCGACCATCAAGGACCGCGTCACGGCCGGCGACACGCTCGTGTGTGTGAATGGGCTCGATGTACGACGACGACGTTGGCAGGCGCACGACCTCGTTGACATGTGCCTGTCTAGGTGGCCAACATGGGGATTGACGCGTTCAACGAGATGGTGGCCGCGGTCGACACGCCGATCGGTCTCTTGTTTGCCCACGCCGACGATTTAATTCCGCACCCGAAACCCAAACCGCCGCTGCCAATCCTGCAGCGATGTGCCACGGCGCTCAAGATCCTACGCGGTACAACAACGACGATGCATGTGGTTTCAAGGCTCACACACATCTGTGTAGGCAAAGACGCGGCGACGCCGTTCAACGCGCCCGTGGACGCCGACCTTTACCCCGATTACTACACGCTCATCCCCGACCCGATGGATCTCGCGACGATCGAGGACAAAATTTTGGGCGACGAGTACGACGAGATGACGTTTTTTGTCGACGACGTGCAACTCGTGTGGAAAAACTGCTTTGCTTACAACGGCGAAGTGGCGCCGATCGCAGCCATGGCGCGAAAGTTGTCGGCCACGTTTGATCGGTTGGTGCACGACTACATTGAGTCGACGACTCCGTTCAAAGACGAAGATACGTGTCGTGTCTGTCGGACCCATTACTGCAAAGATCTCCTCTTGCTCTGCGATCGATGCGACGGCGCGTACCACACGCTGTGCCTGCGCCCGCCGCTCAAGGACATTCCCCAGGGCGAGTGGTATTGCCCCACGTGTGCGCCGTTCCAGCCCGAGAAGGACGACGACGATGAGGATGACGACGACGACGATACGAGTGACGACGTGACGTCGGGCGGGTTGCCCCACATGATTCGGTTGCTCTCCAAGGAAAGCTACATGGAATTGGTATGACCAGGCACGGCGCCTTGTGTCTCTGATTGCGTCGGGTTGTGTAGACGCTGGAGGAACGAGTGACGGTGTTTAAAGGCCTGTGCGAACTGGTCCAAATGTGTTCGTCTACCCAGAGGTAAGTCTGCCTTGCATTCGTACTTGACGGGGACCTAGTGTCACGCACATGCTGGAAGATTTGGGCGAAGACCAGCGGCGGGATGCAGGTTGTTCGTATGCTGACGTCTCTCGCGAATGGGATGACTTTGACTTGGCGGGTGTCGACGTCGCGCCAGTCGCCGAGGTATCGACCGACTTCTTCAACTACAACGGCGTCAATATTCCCATCACCGACGCCCTCTTGGTGCACTTGAAGGGGCGTGCGCTGGCGGTTCTGGAGAAACGCCCGTTGCCTCCGTCGTTTCTCGAGGGTGATGACGACGACACGACGCTGGTCAAAGCCGAACCCGTGGACGAAAATGTCACCAGTGACGACATCCCCCCCTCGGACAATACCGACGACGATAACGACGACGACGAAGCGCGGCTCTTGGAAGAATACGCCGACATTCAACTGGCCACGCGGTCGGCCCCGACGATGACTTATGAACACGTACCTACCCCGCGCTGCCACTGCTGTCAACTCAACGACTGCGAGGCGCTGGGGGACCTTGTTCCTGCGGTGTTTGCCCCCGCGACGCGACACATGGCGTTGCATTTGAGCGACGCACCGCCACCGATTCTCGATGACGACGACGACGCCCTCGCCGTGTGTCACTGGACGTCCCCTGCGCCGCCGTTCAAGTACGATTTGGACGACGACGGCCGCCTCGTCGTGACGGACGTGGCCGACACGTGTGCCATGCGCGTGGGCGATGTTGTCGTGGCCATCAACATGGAGTGGCTCAACGACGTGGAAGACGAAGTCGAAATGGACGCCAAGATTGCGCAGCTGCCGCGGCCCATGGTCCTTCTCGCGGCAAAAACCGACGTCGTGATGGACGGGAAGCAATGCCAGTTGCTCCAACTCCCCGCCACCATTGCCGGTGTCGACTGCCCCAACGTGGTCTTTGCGTCGGGTCTCTGTCGCATCGCGTCGCCGGCGACAGGCATTGCCGCGATCGCAACGCGATCCATGTTTCCACACGATGTCATTTATGCCATCGACGGCACGCGCGTCACGACTCCCGCCGAGTTGCACGAACGGTGGCAACCCAACGCCATCGTGTGTCTGGTCCGCCATCCATTAGACCGCGGCGTGATGACGACGCCCCTCGACACGACAACGACGACGGCATCCGACGTCCAAGTCGCGGTGTGGCAAACCAAGACGTACGACATGGCGTTCCACGCCGGTCCGTTGGGCCTCGCGCTCGAACTGGAAGCCAACGTGGTGGTCGTGCGATCGCTCACGAGTGTGAGCCAGGCCACCAATAAGGTGCACACTGGCGACGTCATTTTAGCCATCAACGACAAACCGATTGGGCTCTTGAACGAACTGACGCAGTTTACCCAAGTCGTCAAGAGCGTCCCCCGCCCCGTGACCTTTCGCTTTTACCGCCCTGCAACGCCCCTCGTATCCCCCACGCCGACTTCGATCCGCGCCTCAATTGCCGACGTCTTGGCCACACCGTGGCTCGATTTTGACGGCTACGTTCTTGTCGCACCGGGCGGCGGCAGCGCGTCCTTTGCGCCTGGCGACGCGCTCACGCATCTCAACGGCGTCGACGTGCAAGGCATGACTCTGGCCTGGCTCCATGACACTTTGGGTTGTCTTCCGCGCTACGACTTTGTCTATGTCGATGTACGGCCCTGCGCCGCGCCCGACGACACGGTCCATGTCCACGCGTCGTGTGTGTCGTTGTGGAACGACGCCATCTCGCGCGGGACGCAACTCCAAACGGATTTGACGAAATCCAAAGCGCTCGAGGCGTTTCTCAAGGACATTGCACCGCGGACGTGGCCCCTCACATCGACGTACTATCGTTTCCCGGGCGATCCAAATGTGTTGTACAAACTTGAGGACAATGTCTGGTGGACCACAAATCAGGTACCCCTTCGTGATGCGTCAAGTGTGTGTGACATGGTGGATAGATTGCCGCCGTCGCAGCCACGGAAACGCCAGCGGTCGCTGCGGACTTGCACAAGGCGTTTTTATCCCCGCCAAGCGTCCCCACATCCGGCCCGTTCGCCCTGCGGTCCATGGTCACAGTCACGTCGACCCACCAACACGAGTCGTTTGTGCTTGTTCACGGACGCCAGTACTACCTCGGCACGTTTGCCACGGCCCACGAAGCCGAGCTCTCGTTTGACCAATGCAAGCAGCGGTTCCTCACGACCCGGTTGTTGTTGGCACCGTTTTCAACCGTCACATTCCCGCGCGTGCCCCTCCCCATGCTCAAAGCCGACGACTTTTTGAAACGGTTGCAAAACATGCGACGGTATCCACCTGGATCGTACCCACCCCACGAACCGAAGCTTTCGATCGAGATGAAGGAAGTCGTGCGCTATGGCATCCGCGCCCCCCGCCCCAAGCCCCAACCGGCGACACGCGTCGGACAACCCCCAGGCCTACCACAACGAAAACGGCCGTTGGAAGACGAGCTGAGCGCGGGGCGGAAATCCAACGGTCCGATGCCGCTCTCGGCGCAGATGGTGCGCTTGAACGAGCTCAAAGGCGAGGTCAAGGAGGCGTGGGGCCAGGTTCAATCGCGCCCGTCGTCCCCATCGTGTGTTCACTTTACTACTGCGTTGCAATCGGCGCTCGCGTGCCTCACGATGCTGGCCCAGCACATGTCGAAAAATCCACAGGAACTCCGGACGCCCGCGACCTTTGTCGCGCTGCACCACGCGACCGTCATGTGCGTCCTCTCGATCCTTCTCAGCGAGGCCCTGGCCAAGGCGTCGCCCATGTCGCTGCCAGACCTCCAGCTCATGCACACGTGTGGCGACAACCTCGTGTGGTCGATCGAAAACACGCTCAAACCCGATTTGCATTCGAAAGTGCTGGCGTACTGCATGGACTTTGCGTCCAAGTTGCCCACGCTGAAGCAAGGCCTCTCAACTGATATGGAGCTCATGGTCGCGACCATGGACACGTTTTTCAAATCGGCCAACTACCTCGCCGAGCCACCCTCGTTTCAAAACCCGCGGCCGTTGTTTGCCATGTTGAGCCATGCGTCGCACGAGATCCAACCGCTGCCGCCGATGCTGACCCAAGAGCTCTGGAAACTGCAAACGTGCACGGGCAATTTCGAACGCATGTTGAGAAAACACAAAATTGTGTGGCCCCCAGGCAGCGGGGCTGCCCCAGGCGGCCTCGCAACCGCGACCCCCCAACCCTCGACACGACCGACGCCGATACACACAACCAATCATGCCTCCCGCGTGGGTCCTTCGCCTTCGATTGGGCAAGATACGGTCGTGAGTTTTGATGCCGGGCCCTTGGGTATCATCATCCAGCAAGACGACAGCGCGATCACAGTGTCGTCGTTTGCAGCGGGTGACCAAGGCCAGGCCATTCGAAGCGGCAAAATCGCTGTGGGGGACGTGATTGTCGCGGTGAATGGCGACCTCATCTCCAAGATTGGCATTGAAGGGTTCAAAAACGCAGTCACATCGGGTATCCGGCCGTTGCAGATTACGTTTCGACGGCCGCAGGAATTTGTACGACCCGTGAAACCGATCGCGAAACCAAGTACACCCGCCAAGGAGAAAGCCAAGCCCAAAGACAAGGCGGCGCCGCGGAAACGGGCCAAATCAACGCCCCAGTTGCCACCCACACCGGCGACCCAAAAGGCACGTACTCCGCAACCCACGCCATCGAGGACACCGGCACCACCACCGCAGCAGCAGCAGCAACCGGTGCCAAATGGGAGCTACTTTGAGAATTTCGATATGGCAAACGAGACGGCCAACACCATGGGGTAGGTCATTTCGGCTGCATGACGTCGTTCTCATTTTTTCGTAGATTTTTCTCGCGTAGTCTCATGGACCAAGACATGGACTTGGCAGCGTTCAACACGTCGACCGCCAACCTGAACATGTCTCCCGCCATGAACATCACCCCAATGATGTTTGATGCCTACGCTCAGCAGCAAGCGGCGGCAGCAGCGACAGCCGCGGCCATGTGGGCTCAATCTCCTCAAGCCAACGTCATGTATGCCGCCAACAATGCCATGTTCTTTCCCAACATGTACATGCAACCACAAGCTGCCAACATGCAAGACTCGTCGGGCTTTTCGTCGTCGTTTGATCCATCCTTGATGTCCAGCCAAGCCAACCAACCCCCGTCTACCAACAATAACCAAGGTGCTCCAACAGCTCAACCTGGTCAACCCCCCCAAAACTACCAAGCCTACTACGATCCACAACAGTATTATAATCCAACGGCATTCCGCTCAGGGCCACCCGTGGAGTTTGTGGCCCAAGTTCCAACACCGGTGTCATCATCCGAGTTGGCCGACAACAATCCGTCCGCGCCGTCTCCCCAGACGAGAACCGCAGCAGCACCAGCAGCTGACCCACCAACTCTATCAGACCAGCAATTATCCCCATCGAGGCCACTCGCAACTCCTAGTGCCGTCTCGACGCCAAGCACAACGACGGTATGTTGACGCCATACAATTCCATCCGAATGATTTTGCAGGCATCGCACAAAACACCCAAGCGAGGACCAAAAAAGGCCACCGAGCAGTCGCAGAGTACGGGACGACGGTCGACCCGCGTGAGCAAAAAACCCGACATGGCCATCAACGCACCGCTTCCCGTGGCGACGCCGACCGTCTACATTCCCGGCGCGGGGACACAAGGGGACTTTGCCACGGATGCGCTCGGCCCGACTGCGACTGTCCCGTCGACCCGTCCGTCGTCGCATGCGTTTGCTGTGCTCCAAGCGTCGCTCCTTGCGATCGAAGCGGCGTTGCCGCGCGACGCGTTTCGCCACAACAAATGGACGCGCGGGCTGCGCGCTGGGTGGGCCGAGTTTGTGGTCCATGCGACCACGAGCCGCGCGCTCTTGGAAGCGACGCTCGTACTCGAATCGCAGATTGAGACCGAGTACCTCGACGCGACGTGGAAGGCGCAGTCGTCGATGACGATCAAGACGCTGCTTCCGACGGCGACGATGGCGTCGGCGGCCATGCGACTGCACGCGCTCGACGACGCGCTCAGTTTTGTGAAACCCATGAAAGCGCGCCCGAATGCGTCGTACAAGCGCAAGTTGAATGTCACGACCCGCCGCGACGAGGACGGCCAGACGCTGCCGCCGCTGCCTGAACTGACCGACCCGCTCGTGTACCGCCTCGCCGTGCAAAAACTCCGCGCGGCGCTCGCGCTCTCGTCGACGCAACTCTGTCGGCGGACGCTGAGCGAGTTGTCTGGCCTGACGCAGCTGCCGACGGCGATCGTCGAGCGCTGGTACAAGCAGTGCCTCGACACGACGACGTTGCCGAGTATCCCGCCGACCCCGCTTCCCAAGAAACCCAAAATCCGAGGACGACGGCCCAAGAACCTCGAGTACCGCTACGTGCCCGATGTCGTCACGTTCTCGCCTGCCCTATTGGCCGATCCGGAGCTCAAGAGTCGTCTTGTCCATGTGCTGGAAACGCTCAAGAAGACCGTGGTGGCGGCGCCGTTTGCCGAGCCCGTGGATACAACGCAGTTGCCCGAATACAAGTCGATCGTGACCCAGCCCATGGACTTGGGGACGCTGGTCACACGAATCCAAAATGGCGCGTACGATGACAAGTTGGAGGCGATTCTCGAAGACATGCAGCTCATTTGGGCGAATTGCGTTGCGTTCAACGGCGTGCAAGCAGAGATTTCGGGCATGGCGAGGCGGTGTCGGTATGTCTTGTGCAGAAACGACCAGCGTGATGAGTCCCTTCTTGTAGGTCGATTTTCCAGCGGTTGATGGAAGAATGGGTGTTCAAGCCAGCGGTCGGAACCCCTGTGATTGAGTTGCCGAGCGAAGAACAGTGCCGACGATGTCGACAGGACACGCAGATGGACCAGATGCTCATGTGCGACTCGTGCGACGCTGCCTTTCACTCGTTTTGCGTTGGTCTGCCAGCCATCCCCACGGGCAATTGGTTTTGCATTCGCTGCGTCGAGAACCGCAACCAGAGCTAGGGCATAGGATCAAATAGAGTGTACTTCAAATGGTGTTGGTAGCGTTGTGTTTTGACTGGCACGCCGCCTCTGCGAACCATTTTATAAGTCACCGCGACGCGAAGCCAAAGTACTGTGCATGCTCGAATGAATACGCGCGACCCCTTCCAAATGCATTGTTGATTATTTTTGCTTATAGCTCACGCTGTCGATGATACGCCATGACAGCAGCAAGGAGGCCAATGGTCGCAAGTTGGAATTATCGAACACGACGTGCTCGCATGGGAGAATGTTCAACGAGTCGCTCGCCTTCTGGCACTTGATACGTCGTACAATACGCATTGTATGTTTCAAAATATGCGTCGTAGGCGGTCCAGTTGGCATCCTGGGCCAGAATTGTCAGGCGCTGTTCTTGGAGGTAACGGGCCGGGGGAAGCAATCCCTTAGTCGACGATGACGCGTCATGGTCACAGAAACGAGTGGGTGTGCCCACGGCCACACACGCGTGGCAAAAGGTGCGGGCATACTTGGGACACTGGCCACAGGCAAACATCGTGCCTTGGATCGGTTGGAAGCAACCATGGCAAGAGAAACTCGACCACGTGTCATGAAAGCACTCGGCAAGCATGAGTTGATCGAGCAAGTGGTCAATGGCCGGGATGGTCTTGCAGCCATGGCTAGCATACATGTCAAAGCAGCGCCAATACAACATCTTTTTTGCATCGTGATGCGTGGGTGTAAACAATTGCTTGAACCCGTTGTGGGCCTTGCCAAGCGCGTCATGCGCGGCCTCGAATGCGTCGGTGCAGAGGGCGTATCGGCCTTGTGCCCATGTACCTAGTCAGAGTACAACCGATCGTACAGGAATCAACAACGCGGACGTACAGTACAACTGCCGTTGGGCCGACTGCTTCAATCGCGTCGCGGCGTCGGCACACTCGTCAAAGATGCGTTTGGCAACGTCGTACTGGCCAACCAATCGGTGCATTTCGCCGAGGTTGAGGTACAGAATGTACGTGTACTCGTGGTCCGGGCCGAGCGACCGGCGCGTGTCTTGGTGCGCTTTGTGAATCATCTCCATGCCCAACGCAAACTTGCCCTGGCGAACGTACACGATGGCCAAACTGTTGACGGCACTTTTTGTACTGAAATGGTCTTCGCCCAAAGCGATGCACATACGTCTGTACGCACCCGCGAGCCACCGTTCGGCGTCGACAAACTGACATCGATCGACGAGCGCCCATCCAATCTGCTTCATGAGTGACATGGTCAACTGCTTGGAGTCACCAAACAAGCGATCGCTGCGGTCAAACGACTCGTGCAGCAACGCGAGCCCTATCTCGTGGCTGCCATGCTGGATGTACGCGTCGCCAAAACAGCCCATCGTCAGGAGGGTTTCGTAGTGATCTTTTCCATAAAGATCGAGTTGGTGGTCGAACGCGTCTTGAAACATGGGCTCCCACACGGCCCGTGGTTCGTTGGCATACGACGCCGTGCAACCCAATTTGGCCAGCGTTTTCCACACTCCTGGATGGTCCACTTCGCGGCGGTAGAGTTGATGCGCTTGCTCCAAGTACTGCTTGGCTTTGGCGAGCTCCATTTTGTCCAACATGATGTCCCCCAGCACGGCCAGCCAATGCGCCTTGTCGGTCGGTGCAACAGCAAGGTCAATTTGACGTTGTACGGTTCGGAGCACCCAATCGTTGAGCTCATCGAGCAACATGCGATCTAAATCGGCAAACGTGATCTTGGCCGCGCGCATGAGGCTTTCAATGTTGTCGCGGTCACTCGCGACGGCTGTCTGGGACGATTCGCTTTTGATTGTGGCCAGCATTTTCGCAAACGAATTGTCATCTTTAATGTCGTCGAGGAATGCTTGCTTTTGGGCTTTGCCCATCGCGACTTCAAACCGAGCTTTCGTGACGATGGCCACGTAAATCTCAAACACACACCATGTCCGTGTGAGTGTCGTCGGGTTGTTCCACGGGCTCAGCACCATCACGACGTTTCCAATGGCTTTGAGTGCTGTCTGGAACGAATCGACCCAAAATTCAAATGGCTTAATCTGGTCCGTGACCAAATGCTGGTTATTGTTGAACATGCAAAACCACACGGCGACATTGTTGCACTCCAAACCTTGCTCGTCGAAAAAGGCACTCAGAGCATCCACGACATCCAAATATGTGTAGCTCCACGCATGGCTGACAAACCATGTTGCTGGCTTGACATACTGGTCGCCGTTGGGGTCCTCGCGATGCACATGATCAACCAACGAAAGCTGCGTCGATTGCGTCAACGGCAAGACGAATTGAATACAGACGTCGCATGTGCTAAGACCTTCGAATCGATCTCGTCCGCCATGGAGCGCTATCAAGTGCTTGAAATAGCCAACGGTCAAGCCAAGGACAGGGGCCGGCACTGTGTCTTGCATTTTTGTCGACGTGAGGGGGGTGGGTGATTCAATCGCAAGTTCAAAGTTTGCTCCGTGTGTCCTTGGAGAATTGCAAAATGAACCAAGGACGGGCTAGACCCAGAAATAGCTTTGACGAAACGCCCCAAAATAGCAATATTGGAAGAGCTTGTCAAGGAAACGCAGGAATGACTGCAGTAGTGGTAATATGCAAGCACCGCTTGCCACCATTCTCGATTTTACGCGAGGTAGATTTATTTGCTAACGTCTCTAGTTTCTCGAGCCTTGGTGAAACATGTGTATTTTGATGCTGCTGATAATATTAGCTCGTTGTTAAGTCGAAAGGCAACACGGAAACCAAGTCGTGAAGCTTGGACGTCTCCGCTTGATATTATTCGTGTAATTCGAAAGTCACATGTATTAGTTGAACATCGTATTGGACATGCAGGCGATGCACCGTGCGGCAACTGAATCAATGTCTACGACGGAGGTGCGATGCTGAGTTGTCCTCCATTTCGACAACCTCGTCGAGCGCATCACGAAAGGCCTGGAGCACGCGTCGAGCTGATCCTTGGCGGTCCTTGGCTTCCAACTTGCGTGGGTTGACCAAGTTCTTCCAGTACTCTTCCGTGAACCATTGCTTGGGGTCTTCGTCCTCTTCCATGAAATAAGCACCGCCCGCTTCGTCTTCAAATTCGTCCCCCGCTTCGAGAAAGGCTTCGTCACCGTCGTCGCTGTCGGCCAACTTGCCCGAGTGGACAAGGTTCTTCCAGTATTCTTCCGTGAACCATTGTTTCGGGTCTTCGTCTTCTGCCATGAAAAAGTCGGGAGCGTCAACATCGTCGTCGTCGGCGGCCGATTCGAGGAGATCTTGGATCATGTCGGCGTCGCTTCCCTCAGCAACGGCAGCATTGGCCACGTACACGACCCACTTCATTTCAGGAACGTCTTCCACGAGTGAGTTGGGCTTGTACGGAGGGTTGTACACAGGCTTCGAGGGGGGTGCCGGGTTGTACACAGGCTTCGAGGGGGGTGCGGGGTTGTACACAGGCTTCGAGGGGGGTGCCGGGTGGTACACTGGCTTCGAGGGGGGCGCCGGGTGGTACACGGGCTTCGAGGGTGGTGCCGGGTGGTATGGAGCCGGGGGGTTTGGTGGGGCACCACCATACTTCGGCACAACATTTCGTGTCGCGGCCCCTGTCGAGTCTTGTCGGAACGCCGCCACAGTGGCGACAAAGGCGAGAATCAAAGCCGTGCGCATTTTCAAACCTCGTTGAGAAAGGGAAAATGAAGGCAAGGACCAAACGGCGCCCGCCTCTTGGCCCAGGCGTCGCCGTCGCCCCCTCACGGATCCAATCAAGAGTCGCCGAATTTCGCATTGCCCAATGTGATTGGGGGGTATTCCTGTTGGCGCTGTGGGGTCGCGCGTGTATAATATTTCGAAGAATCCTGCAAATAATCGAACGAACCCGTTCTATCATTTCCTGACAGAAAAAACAATGAAATTGACTGCGTGAAGACTACTGCCCCCATCGCTTGAATGTTTGATGTCATTTCCCACGTGCAATCTACAAATCATCGACGTAGGAAGCCCGCTTTGGCCCTAGCGTTGAATGCGAAGCGTGCTTTCCACCCCCTCTGGTCATGTCAACGAACCTTTCAAACCTCGTTACAATGTCAAGTGGTGCAATACTCTCTGGACAAGGCTTGACTTTGCACCACAATTCGCCCATAGTGTGGGCTGGATCGTCATATTATATCACATGACAACCCCACGTTGCAGGACCAACACCGCGACTGTCCAAATACGAGGACGCACAAGGCTACTTCTACTATGATGTAGTCCAATGGTGCCACGAGCAACTCCACCCTTCACCCCATGTGAATATTATACTCCGCGGCAGTTCTCGTGTTTTAGACAATATGGTGGTGCATTGGTGCTCGGTCGGGGCCACCCAGCGTGTGCTTGGCATCGTTTCAGCTTTATGCAGACACATTATTAGTAGACGCTCGCCGGCTCTGTTCGACGGTGCGACGATTATCCAGGTGGAGCGACACTGCGCGTATGTATTCGCCATGAAGTTGGAGCACTCCTAGCCATCCATTATTCTCCAGGATTCGTTGATCGCATGTTGGACAGCCACCAAGCCAAATCTCAAGCTCACAGACATCCCAAATCGTTGCAACGTGCTTTTCCTCGTGTCCCGAATCCCAAACGAGGCTTGCGTCATAACCATCGAAGCCAGAACGATGTTGTGATGCGTACGGGGAGTTCCGCCACCTCGTGTCAATGGTACGACGCAACACGTCGCGCCCCGTGTTGTCGGCTACAAGCATTAAATCGATCCCATCAATTCTTTGCCTCTTGCCTTGAGGTTCGATCAACCTTTGATCAAAAGAAAGTTTCAATGTGCAACCTTGGATCAAATGTATGTGGACCTTCGATACCACGTTGACCAATGGCAATGACAAACAGATGTTCGATCGTTCGTGATTGGCTCGATCGGGTGGGCCACCTTTATGTGTCGGTTCGACCATGCCTCGCGTCCTGCAATCGAACATTGGCATTTTCCATTTCGAAGACAAAGCCACATGCGCGCCGCATTGATCCTGGCATTCGTTGCCGCCGCAACATCCTACCAACAAAATGCCATGTGGGCGGCGGAAGTCAACGACGATGCGCCGCCACTCCTCGGAGCCCCAGGGACCCCAGCGTACCCCACTCAACCCGACAACCCCTCCGTTCCAAGCAAACCTTATGTACCAAACAACCCCCCCACTCCCCCTTACAAGCCACCTACCCCCGTTTACGTGCCAAAGAAGAAACCCCCTACCCCTCGTGTGCCGTATAAGAAGCCCACGCCGATCTATGTACCCTACAAGAAGCCTCCTACTCATTACGTGCCGTATAAAAAGCCCACGACTCCGACCTATGTTCCGAACAAGAAGCCTTACGTGCCTTACAAGAAGCCCACAATTCCGGCGTATGTACCGTACAATAGACCCCCAACCCCTGCCTATGTACCGTACAAGAAGCCAACCCCGTACGTCCCCAACTCGCCGTACGTGCCAAATACCCCATCAAGCTACGTCGAGCCACGAGTGGCCATGGACGAGTCTGAGATGATGTGGGTCGTCTATATGGCAGACGAAGCCATTGCACAAGGCAACGATGCCGAGACGATTGATGTCCTTCTCGACACCGCCAACGAAAAGTACACCGCCGACGAAGGAGAAATGGACCAAGCCCTAGCCTTCTTGGCCAACGATGGTGAGCCAAACTACAAGTGGTGGACGAGCGAGTATTGGGAGAATCTCCTGCACCCGCGCAAACTGCAAGCGGATGAGCACCAAGCACCGGCAAGACGGATGCTGCGAGCCCTCCGCGATGCCCTCGACGAGGTGGCAAACGAGGACGAAGAACGTGAAGCCTTTCTCGGCGACATCCTCCGTCGCTCTTCTCGCTTCCGTGACCCATAAGTTGGTTCGGCTTTGCATTTTTGCACGTTAATAACTGATGAAAATATCAAGTCATATTCAAGAAATGTCGGAGGCTGGTGGTAGTCGTGGCCTTTATAAACTATGGTCGTCGCGAGAGCAGCACTTGAATCGTAGCCAGATTTTACACCATGGGGGTGGGGGTTAATCAAGCTTGGGGGTATAGTCTTTTCCACCGAAAAGTGGATTTCGTTGGCGATTGAAGAATCGACTCGTCAATCGACTCGTCAATCGACTGGGCGATGATTTTACACCAGATTTTATATGGTCGACTATCTGTCGGTAAAATGTGAAACTGAAAAAGTGTGGACATTGTCCCGTCTTCCCATTGGGCAGAAAATTCTCACCTGTGATTTGATTGGTTAGGAGATTGGGAAATCGATTCCGCAATTGGGAGTGAGACTCTCATTTCAAATCGAATTGACAAGACTAATGAATTCCAGTCACTGGTATTCTGACCACAGGATGTGGGCAAGGACGCGATGTTGTGTATCTCCTACTAACACCAAAGATTCAGCTACCTAGAGGGTCCTATGCCAACTACACAGCCCGTTCCTAGTCAACAATATCCAACAACACTGTATTGAGGCATTGCATTTGGTTGTTCTAGTATTCGTCACCCGCCGTGACCATTTACCAGACCTCGTCATTGTGTTGTTTCGTGCCTTGGATCTCCAGAGTCACATAGAACATCGTCAATTTACTGCTAAGTAATACTGAATGGCCAGCCAAGCTTGGTTGCATGTTATCGACTTGTCGATCCTCGATTCATCACTTGTAAGTCGTGCATACTTCGACATTGATTGTGCGATATGCACACGGTCAAAATCTGTTCAGCTTTCGACGCTGTGTTCAGACCCACGCGACTATTTCTCAATTGTTTATCCGAAGACGTCGCCGATCTGGTGTCCAGAAATGATTCACATGTCCAAGCGATTGATGTCGTCGTCTCATTTGACCAGCTTCTCGAGTCGTATGCATGGCATGTCACATGAGCACAAAATTCTAAATCAGTGTTCGGACCACCAGTCGAGCATTTCATTCACAGGATGGTGCTCCACATCATGAAGACCCACTCTAAACAAACACAACGTAGCAATGTTGGATTATATTAGACAATATTGTACGATTTAACATGTACGACTTGCAGTTGGGCATCAGTTTGGTTGAACGGGAAAGAGGTGGGGGAGCCGCATGCCACGATCAGTTCATCTTGACGAGAACTTCGTCAAGGGCATCACGAAGAGCGCGCAACATGCTACGGTGACCACCGTGGCGTGGGCGTGCTTCCAACAACATGTCCTCTTCGTCATCGTCATCATCGTCATCATCGTCGTTGGTTGGCGCCGGGGCAACCAAAACCGGATCTTCCTCGCTGAGAAACATGTACGGGGCCGCGGCGTAGTCTTCTTCTTGACCAAGGAGGCTCTCGATTGTCGAGTCGTCGTTGCCTTGGGCAATCGCATCGTCGTCCAAGAAGACGACCCACTTCCCCTGTGTCGTATGCACATATGTTCTACAGTAAACCGAGCTAAATGTTTGTCATGCATGTTGAATTTCAGTATTCATGTAAAGATCGTTTTCGCAACTTTGCGATATATAAGTCATTTTATATCTACGTGCAAAATGCCCCCACCTAGACGAAATGGCTCTTTCTACGACAGGAATGTCTCCATCTTGATAAATGGCTCTTTCTACGGCAAAAATGTACTCTTTACGAAAACGTCTCCACTTAGTCATAATTTCATCGAACCAACTTCGACGACTTGTCGAAAAACACACGCTATGTATGCTCCCTCGGAAGCGTCATCATGCTCACAACTAGGTGAGACCAAACCAGGAAAAATCATGATTTCGTACCAGCAACTGGTAATTTACGACTTTGGCTTTGACTTTCGGGCTTTGCTCTGGGATCTTTCCGCTTTCACCTTTGTCGACCGCTTTGGACATGCCACCTACGTTGCGCGTGCACGTGAAGACCTTGAAGCTTGACCGCCAATATAATCCATGAAAAATAGGGGCAGATATACAACAATCAAGTGCAAATCACTCATCACAACTTAATTTTGTAGTTGTATATATACTCAAATAAGGTTTCACAGATTGCAGGCACCCAACATGAAGGGCGTGAAATGAAGCGCACAAGGGTGCGATTTCACATTGTTGAGCCTTATTGCAAAGTGCCCCAGGATGCCAACAGGCAAAAATGTTCGACATGTTGATGTGGGTCATTCAATCACCTGACGAATCCATCTCCATGTCCGATTTAATGGAAAAATTTGAATACGTGGCGAAATTCAACCAGCAGGGAAGCGCGTATGCGTGCGCCGGTTTGTCCGGGTCTACGGCCTTCAAGCCAAAGTTAGCTTTAAGGCCCAACCAATAAAGATTTCGGGCGCCATCGCGGCGATGGCCTCTTTGAACACCATATTGTTTCCATCCATCGATGGCTACTTGCCAAGTGGCGACGAGAGCTACTTTTCAAGCGAAGAAAATATATCTGAATGCATGGACCACCACCAACCCGTTGGCGACCAAGACCACTTTTTCTTTCACCTCGACTTCTCTTTCGCATCAAGTGCGATAAATCAAGATTGCGTGAACGCCGACCCTGCCAACAATTTCATATTTGGCAATGCAACAGAATCTCCACTTCATCAAATTCAATACAATTTCGCTTCCACGAGCAACGGAACAGCGTTTCGACTTTGGATCCACTGCCGGAAGAAATCGCCTCTGCATTGGCAAAGTTTGTGTTTACTTGTACCAACAACAATTATCGCGGCGACCCTCGCGCACCACAGCGCGAACGCATTTTGATGCGCAAACCGCGCGAGCGACCGAACGGTGTCTGCGAGTGCTGTATGCGGAACAATCGGTGGAAAAACGTTATGTGCAACGACCACCATTGCAAAAATGCCGAAATGAACATCGTTTGCCCAACATCCTGCAAGATGGGCATCCTGTGTGGAAATCAAAGTTTTGATGGTTTGGCTTCAGAAGCATCTCACGAATTGTTCGTGACTGTGTCGAAGGGCATCGATGTGCGATCAGCAACTGCTATCCATCCAATCGACCATGTAATGGAGTACGTCGGAGAAGTAATTCCGAGACATGAACTTTTGGCCCGCCATCGCTGGATGGCACAATCGGGGGCAACCAACTACTATTTTTCAGATGACTGAAGCCACATTTTTGGACGCCATCGAATTTTGCAACAATTCAATATTCATCAACCACTCTTGCAGTCCAAACTGCAGTGCTGAAGTCTGGATCGAGGATGGTCGCCACCGCATTTCATCAACCACTCTTGCAGTGCTGAAGTCTGGATCAAGGATGGTCGCGACCGCGTCGCCATCATGGTGATTGAAGAAATCGCCCAATTTGAAGAGCTACGTTCGACTGCAATTGGTGGTCGACGTTTGAATCGCAAAACTTCTACTGTTTTTGCGGAACACCGCGCTGCAAGTCTATCGTTGCCATCGTTGCTCAATCAGCGCAAACGGAACCGCCAATTGGCGAGACATGCTGGACGCGCTGTATTTGTATACTTGTATATACAGCTTCATACGTAAATGAAATGTTTTGCATTCAAATTTATATTGTTCTCTCCTTTGGGTAATTCGCGCGCAATCGAGTATCGCTTGTGCAAGCGTCGTTGGACTTCCTTATGTTGCGAAAATGGCTGAGTCCTTCGTATCCGGTCATTTCTCATCCTTCTCGCCATGATTTCAAATTCACCAAGTCTTTCGTATCGCGACATTACATGTCTTCTCACTTTTCAACATGTTTGTCTCCATCTGCGGCACAAGTGTCTCTCCTTTCATCACAAGTGTCCCTCATGCTCACGAGATATGCAAATTATGCAATGTTGCACTTCAACCAAACCATGATTTCAAAAATATGCAAATTAAGACGAACCCTCTTCAGTATCACATTCCTGACCCCTCTCGTCGCTCTGTCGTGACAGGTTTCGTTTTCCATTTGGTGTGACCAACTCCCCCTCACAGCCAGCCTTCCCAAAGGACAGATGTCTCTATAAAAGGACGAAGTGTGGGAGTCCCGTGCGCCGTACTCGCTTTTTAGACTGCATGTTTGAAGCTGCGAGTCAATTGTAAAGAGTGTGGACGGATGTCTACAATTCACTCTCCACACCAGAGAAATCTATCCCTGACCTTTGGTGAAGTGGGCGATAATATCACCTCGTAACACTTCCCTCGGAATTTCTGAACGCGTAGCTGAGGTCTGGTGTATAATTTGGTGCTGGCACTTGCTTGGCGACGAGCCCCAGTCTCAGGGGGTTAATTGTATGTTACTCGTCGGGTTAGCGGCTTAAGCTCCCAGATGAGGCCTGTAAAAATGCATATTATCCTGTTTGAATCCGGAACCACATGAATGTCCACGACCTTGCACGTTGAGCCGACGGCGTTGGGATTCAGTAACTCCCAGGACACACTCGAATGGAAGCCACCGATTGGCTCAAATGGTGGTGCTGAACGATCTGTCGACCACTGCCAACCATACTCGTCACACAGCCATCCCAGAACCAATGTCATCGGTATATATATATTGTATGATTCTTTCAGCGTTTGCAGCACTCACTTGATTTGCGCCAAACGTCAACCCCAACGAGTCGTCAATTATCCTCCGATCGCTCCTTTACGCAATCGTTGCCGTCTCGTCACACAAACTCACAGACATGTGATTCGCCAATGCATGAGTTTACGCTTTCAGCGCCCCACCGACGTTGTCGGCTTGACCGTTTTCGTGTCGCCTACTTCAAACCATCGAAAGTTGTATCATCCGAGCAGTCTCTTGTTGGGGGTCGCCACCCTGCCCCCGCACCATTTAATCCTCCCCCTCGTTGATTGGTGGCGGTTTCGCCGACCTGTCGCGATGTCGCCGCCCCGACACATGTCCTTACCCACGAGTCGAGGGCTCCATACCACCATGATGCGCACATGGCATTGCACAACTTGGCATGGCACGTGTGATGGGCTTGTGGTGGTGCTCCCTCTGATATGCTACTCCAACGAGTCAACCCAACGACGTGGAAGCCGTTGCACCCCTTCGCACGCGACGGATCCCTTGCGACGCTTGGCAAGCGTCGCTCCACGAATCTGCTCTTCCTCAAAGCGAGCGTGTGCCTGTGATCATTCTCCAATTTACCACGCGTTAAATACTCTTAACAATGCGCGCTGCGCTCATTCTGTCCCTCGTCGCTGCCGCCGTGGCATACAAGCAAGGGCCATCGCGGGCCGTCTACCGGCAAGGATATCCACCCGTTGCGCCGAGCGGGTCTGGCTATAACGCGCCGTCGTATGCAAGCGGAAGCGCCCCGTCGAACCAATACAATTACGGAAGCCAAGGCTCGTACGGAAACTACCAACCTGGCCCCGCAGGTCCTGCAGGCCCCGCCGGCCCCCGAGGACTTCCTGGCCCTCCTGGCCCCGCAGGCCCCGCCGGTCCCGCTGGCCCCCCTGGCGCTGCTGGTCCCCCTGGCCCCGCCGGTCCTCCCGGAACGCCTGGAAAAGATGGCCAAAATGGGAATGACGGGGCCAAAGGCCCTCCTGGTCCTCCTGGCCCTGGTGGCCCTCCAGGTGCTGGTGGCCCTCCAGGCCTTCAAGGTCCTCCTGGTAGTAATGGCGACAAGGGAGCCGATGGCAAACCAGGCGCCGACGGTCAACAAGGCCCTGGTGGTCCCGCTGGTCCCCAAGGACCGCCTGGGCAAACTGGAGCCCAGGGTCCTGTGGCCCTCCTGGCAAGGACGGTACACCTGGATCCAAGGGCGATAGCGGGCCGCCCGGACCCGCCGGTCCCACTGGTGTTTCTGGCCCACCTGGAGCTCCTGGACTCGTGGGTCAACCAGGTCCCCCCGGGCAAGATGGCATCCCCGGAAAAGACGGTTCACCTGGAGCACCAGGACAAGGTGGCCCGCCTGGCCCTGAAGGCCCTCCTGGACCCGGTGGACCCGTCGGCCCCCCTGGTCCCTCCGGCCAAGATGGAAAGAACGGCCCCCCTGGCTCGAATGGCAGCCCCGGCACACCTGGTCAAAATGGCTCGCCAGGACCTCAAGGTCCCCCAGGCCTCACTGGTTCCCCTGGAACCCCCGGAAAAGACGGACACGACGGCCAACCTGGACCTGGTGGCCCGCCTGGCCTCCCTGGCAAACCAGGGCCAAAGGGAGACAACGGTCACAATGGAGCCACGGGCCATCGAGGACATCGCGGCAAGCGAGGACACGACGGCCCCCGTGGCCCCCGCGGCCATCGTGGTTCGTCAGGTGGACACCACCACCACCACCACCATGGCATCTCCGAGCCAGTGTACCACCACCAGCATGGAAACCCCGAACCTGTGTACCATCAAGAAAGCGTCAAGTACGACACCCCCAAGGGTCCTCCAAGTGGCTACCCGCACGAGGAACCAACCGAAACTGTCGCCGACCCGCCCAGCCCGCCCGCGATGTTTGCGCAGGACTCGCCTCAAATGAAGTGGGTTGTTTTCTTGGACGACGATGCGATTGCCCAAGGCAACGACGACGCGACGATCGAGAGCCTCCTTGGTCAAGAAGAAGACTACGCCGCGGCCCCGTACATGTTTCTCAGCGAGGAAGATCCGGTTTTGGTTGCCCCGGCGCCAACCAACGACGATGATGACGATGGTGACGATGATGACGATGATGACGATGATGACGATGACGAAGAGGACATGTTGTTGGAAGCACGCCCACGTCACCGTAGTATGTTGCGCGCTCTTCGCAATGCCCTCGACGAAGTCCTCGTCGAAATGAACTGATCCGTGTTCACCACCGCTTTCCCGTTCAACCAAAATGATGCCTCATTGCAAGTCGTTCATGTTAAATCGTACAATGTCTAATACAATTCTACATTGGCTTATCGTGTTTGTATTGAGTGGATCTTGAATATGTGGAGCACCATCCTGTGATTACTTTGTAGTAGGAATGTTGAATGGCGTTGCCTCGACTGGTGGTCCAAACATTTGATCTAACATGTTGTGTGTGCTCTTGTGACACGCCACGTATGCGAATCCACCCAACGAATGCCTCGCAGAGCATTCAACTCC
>VJMH01006991.1:0-65266 GCA_009835185.1 Aphanomyces stellatus | reverse complement strand
TGTCGTCGACGAAGAAGAGTCGGAGAGTGTGTTGACTCTGAGCTGCGGCCACAGCTTCCACGAGAGCTGCGTGGCCAAGTGGCTCGAGACCAACATGACGTGTCCGTTGTGCCGCGAACCGGCGACCGGTGGTGTCTTCCATTGAAGACAACATCCACAGGGTAGATAGAGAGAGGAATGATGACACAAAGTAATATTATATCTATCTACTGAATGATGCTGTCGGGTGTATCTGCAGGCTCGAGATGTTTGATTTGCCAGTCGTTCCCGTCTTGCGCTGCCTTGAATGTGTGCAAGTACCCTGTGTCCTATTCTGAGGGGTTATTGTCTTCATCACCACTTGACAGTGAGTTATTTGACTGACAGGCTGACTTGCTTGGTGGTGCAAGTCCAAGGTGGCCAAAAGAGTTCTTTGAAGTTGGTTACGCGCCACAGAGTCTCATCTGCGAAGTGTACTTTGATTATCCTATATATTTGATGTTCTCTGTAAATCTTGCATTCCCAGCAATCTTTAGCCATGCATTGGAGTCCACAGGAGGAGAATGCGACAAGACCAACCACTGGAATCAAGACGAGGTGATGTTGCGAATTTCAACGCGACAGTGACATGTCACAATCCAAGGACGCGATTTCATTGGTCGTTGCTCACTCTTGAACCACAAATCGAGAACAACTTGAAGTTGCAAAGCTGATGTGGCGCCGCCACCTCTTGGTGAGATCCTGAAGCGAGAGCTCACTTTTCAATTTGCTATAATCCACTCAAGCACTCCCTTCCATGGACAAGCACCATGCACGCAATCTCCCAAGACTCGATCCACCCCACTGAACAACAAATCCTCGGCTTCTTGGCCGACGAGGTCAAACTCGTCACGGTCCACTCGAACACGATGAGCGTTGTTGAAGGTGACAGCGACCCCTTCACGCTCTACACCCTGCGTGTCACGTGCCCCGCCACCAAGATTTGGTGGATCATCAAGAGACGTTACTCGCAATTCCACGCGCTGCGTCAGAGTCTCGTGCGCGCCCACAAAAAATTCTTCCGCGGCACGTCGCTCGCGTCGCTCCTGTTGGCTGTGGCCGAGCTGGCTTTCCCCAAAAAAGCCCTGCGTCTCGACACGAGTGTCATCGTGGCGGAGCGGAAGGTAGCGTTCGACGTCATGACCAAGACACTCATGGCGGTCCGCGCCGACTGCGTCGTCTTTGCCTTGCAGCACGATCAGTCCATGCCGATGCGGCTCCTGAACCAACTCCGCGCCGTCCAATCCGCGCTCGACGGGTTCCTGGCGATCCCAGACGTGCAAAAGAAGGAAGAACTCCGCGTCTTGGTCGACCACGTGTCCCCGCACAGCGGCCACCGTCACGATGGCGACGAAACCGACGACGAGTGCAGCATTTGCCTCTGCGCGTTGGCCGACATCAGCCAAGACGGGGAACCATTGCGGCTCGGGTGCGGCCATGCGTTCCACGAAGAATGTGTCCTCCACTGGTTGGACGTCCAAATGAGCTGCCCACTGTGCCGAGAGCCGTCCGGCTGGGGTGGTCTATTGTAAGGGAGAAAAGATCAAACACAGAGAGATGTGGCATTGAATAACAAACACCACTGCACTCGGTTCGATTACATTTCGTGGGGCTTCTTCTTGCATAAGATTTCTTGGGAACTACAATCTGCGCGCGAGGTCAACTCACATATCCGAGTTCCCTCTCATTGCCTTTTGGGTCGATGCAGCAGAAAGGGATGGCGATCCGCGTAGGAGGCAACGCAGTTTAATTCTAAATTGAATATGTCTTCTGAACATTTGTCGACCAACACGTTCAAGGGTGAAGAGAAACGCAATTTGGCGTTTGTGCGACGCACCCTATACCAGTCGGACGCCAAAGCGCTGCTCAAACATGGACACAAGTGCTTGAACTTGTCTTTCGGCGAATGCTTTGTGGGCGGTCTCGGGCGTTTTGGTTTGTGGTGGCGGCGGCGAAGCCTCTACCGCCTTTTTTTCCTTGTACGAAATCGGCAGGTAGAGTACGTTCATGCTTGGCAACTCTGCTTGCATAGACATGGTGGCTTTCTCGAGCTTTGGCTTTTGCCTCGCCTTTTCGCTCGCGCTGATTTCCTTCCACTGCTTCGATACGACGCGGTATACATCCTTGGACGACTGGAAGCACTCGTTGGCTGCCGTGGCCGCCGCCAGCAGTTCGGAAAAGTTGTCGGGCGAGGTGGGCGACTCAGTCTCGACGTGACTTGCACTGCGTCGACTGTCAACAACGAAGATTCATGACGGTGGCGCTGCAAACCTTGGGGCTTGGCGCAGTTGTGTCGCGATGGCCAGAATCCACTGGTAAAAGAGCTTTTCGTCGGCGTAGTTTGCCAGCCTAATACGACATGCGTTCAACGGGCCGACATCAACTTGAGATATATTGTACACATGCATCACCTTTTCTCTAGACACTCTTGGTGGAGCCGTAGTTTCTCGGGGTGGCGCAATAGCCACAAGTGATACGGTGACAGAATACTCTCTTGCACAGACGATTTGTCCATCAAGATGACGCTGCCTGTGTTTCAACCCCGTGATTACTTGTGCTGGGACAACAACGACAAGTACCCAAGTTCTTCAGCTGGGTGTCGTGGATCCGTTGAATGCATTTCGTTTTGCTTTGTTCCAGCGCTTGGAGCTCCTACCGCCCATCGATTGACTAGCCGTCGACTTGCCAAGTGCTGCCTACTTTGAGTTTGTACTGCATTTTCCCGTACGTTGCGTGGATGCGATGGACGAGCTGCGTCACGTTCGGTCGACTTTCAGCCTACATCGCCGTGAAACACCAAATTGAGGAGTACGTAGTACCTGATACCCCACTGTCTGTTTGCATAGCAAAATGGTATTTGCAACCGCATTGTCACAGTGGTGGGGCTGCAGCGATGGTTCCTATGCAAGACAACCCAAACTACGCCATGGGAGCACGCGGCTCGTACGTTTGGGAAGGGGGGTAGTATGATAGTGTCGTCTGTGAGCTGAAGCCGCAGGATGGCTAGTGCTTGGTGGGAGAAAAAGTCACTGTGGGCCATGACAAAGGCGAGCGCAGTCACCATGATCGAGCCCGCGATCTCCGTCGCACGAGGCGTTGTGTAGAATTCACTGCAAAGAAAACCCCAGTCGTAGAGGTAATACCGAGACACGTCGATGCAGACCTACATCGTCGTCATGAGCAACGAAACTCCACCGATCAATCTCGTACGTCGAGTCCGTTCGGTTCATCAGACAGGGCTTGGGACTCGGTTGCCAGCGCGACTGGATCAATATCAAAGTTACTCACCACCACCATGCATATGTCATGCAACGCCCTCCACAGCAGTGAACACTACATAGCATGGGTGTGCTGCTGGTTCAAGCAGCATGACTCACCAAACTCGAATGTTGGCTGTTCTTGTCCATGGAACTCGTCTTGGACACGCGAATGTGCTCTGGGGTGAGATAGCGTATGCCCACAGAGGTCAGGGCATCCCGTAGGAGCCAGGCAAAGCTTGCTTTGACCTTGGCCTTGGACGTCGGCTCCATCACGTCTGCATGGGGGCTTATCCGGTTAATCCGGATGACCAACAGATCGAGATCGAAATCTTTCGTCGGACTTGTTGGCGCTGATGTAGAGCGAGACAGACGAGAAAGAACACAATATTTAAAGAGAGAAAGACATGACGTCTAACCACATCCGCGTTGCTTTTCGCGCTTTTGCGTTCGCTTCGCGGACTTGTCCTTGCGCAAACGATCGGCTTCAAGAAGCTCCTTCTCCCGCTTCACCTTGGCGTCGTGTTCCTTCTTCATCTTCTCGCGCATCGCCTGCTCGGCCACCTTGCCTTGCGTGCGGTTCGTATTGACGGCGCCCAAATCTTCAGTCTACACCAATGTCGGTCCGTTATTCTCGCGCAAACTCGGAGCATTTTACCTTTTGGGCGCGCACGATCACGTTTCCGTCTTCGTCCATTTCGGAATCACCGACAGATCCGTATTCACGAAGGATTTTATCGCGCTGCGCCAATTCTTCCTTGGACCTACCAATTCGTTTCAGTCTCCCATCAACCTCGAGCATGCGGTATGACGTACATGTGGAGCCGAGCTTGGGCCTTTTCTGCTTCCTTTTGCTTGTTGATCTCGACCAACTTGAGTTCTTCTTCCTTCTCGGCCAGGAGACGCAACTTGCTCGCTTCCAACTCTTGTATCTTCTTCTGCTCAAGCTCTTTCTCTTGCTCAATCCACTTCTGTTCAAGTTCACCGGCCATTGTGTCAAGCGCAGCTTCGTCACCCGCTACGGCACGCAAGACGTCCACGGCCGTGGCGCAACGGTCCGCCAAGTCGGAGTCTGGGTCCGCGATGATACCACTTACATACTCACCATAGACCTATAGGTTCGAGTGAATTCTTTGCACATGCGGCTTCCCTCACCTCGCTGTCAATTGACAATTCTTCGAGGCGAGAGCAGAGCCACGTCTCGAACGAAGTCGCCATTTTCTTGGAGGAATATCTGTCCGCCAGCAATGTGCACAGAGGTGAAAATCCGGATAATTCAAATGTTTCGGATTTATACATCAATTTCACGTGTGGGATATTGTTCAAGCTGCTCTATTTTAGATATCTGACGTTTCTTAATCAGGTGTGGGATTATTCTTCCTATGAAGTTCTAATCCCAAATGATGATCGTTAAAACAACTCGTAGTTGATATGGTCGGGATTTATACCTTGTTACACTACCTGTCCAAAAACGAACTGATCCACACCTCAAAAGCTTTTGCTTGTTTCTTCAACGCAATTGCAATCTCGTGTACTGCATAGTATGGGACGAGCGACTCAAGCGCGCTGGCGCGAGTTGCCTCCACAGCCTCCGTTGGGCTATTGTTCTGTGAGGGGAGACACGCGCCTGCTTCTAATCACAGTCCAACAGGCGCAACGGGACAATGCTCCTTGTTCTTGACTGTCTCCTGCGTGGAAAGCTTTTTCGTGATGATGTTCTTGTGTCCCGTTGGACAAAACCATAAAGTCGCTCAACGCAGCCGACCAGGTACGCCAGGCAGGCTGTCGACAGGTCCAAAAGATCGTCTTCCACAGTGGGAAACAGGGCATGTACTACACAGACACCGTGCGCACATGTAGACTCGATCGATGACAGGGTTTCAGGAGCATCGTATTTATTCGGGGGTTTCTGCATGAGTTTGAAATATGCAGCAGGATGCAATTCCTCAGAGCCTTTGAGTGCATTAAATTTCGATTATATCGAAGCCGTACTTCCAAGGGCTCCTTTGTTTAATGTATTGATTTCCTCATGTGGGGCACTTCAACCAACGTACTTAAGGAGTTCAGTTGGATCGTTGAATCGTGGATCCTCCTTTCAATCACTTCAACACGTGCCAGCCACCGCAGAAGGAAGAAGCAACATGGGCTCGTTCTTGATCCATCGATATGACGACTCGGAGAACCTCAACCCATTCCTTAGTGTGAGCATCTGCGAAGACGAAGAAGAGAAGGTGCATCCCGTCCATCCAGTGAAGGCGAACCGCCCAGTCGTGATCAAATTGCGCCTCCTGCACATGGACTGGCGACATGGAAAGCAGATTTTCGTCAATGCGCTTGTCGTGATCTGCCTCGTTTGCATTGGTGTCATTCCTCTCGTGTCGTGGCCGCAACAGCGCAATACGTTGCAGTTTGCTGGTCAAGCCCTCCAGATTTCCAACGACAATGCACAAGTGGCACACGGGAAGCTCGACCTGTCAGAATTAAGAAGTTTCCAAGACAAGAATGACGAAGTCCGGCGCCGCGACTTGGATGATTCGTGGCCGCAGCGCGAACTCCATGATTCGAAGGAGGAAAAATTAATGCGCGTTCGATCCATTGACACACGAGACGACGCTCCTCTGAAGGCGAACGAACTATCGGAGGAAGCCAAACGTGACACAATCATCGACGACAACCTGCCCGAAATTCCTCTGCCCGCGAACGATGTTTCGGACAACGAATCCCCGCCAGAGAGTGCTCAGAACGCTTGGCCAGCTAATGACGTCCCAGCGGAACCCATTTATGTGAGGGAGCGTGTCGACTGACGTGTGACACAGTGTACACAGTCAATATTTACCCCAATTGTTATTCCCACCTGAATTCTTTGTTGTCGATGCACATGATGATCTCTTCACACTCTGGAAAGAAGACGAATTCGCTCAACTTGGGTCCCATTTTCGGACTTTGATCCATCCCCATGAACATTTTCTCTCGTCCTGGACTCCTGTCAAAATCTTCCGGATAAAAATTCGTGGAACTTTGGGGCTCGTTCTTTTTTGGCCGGATACCACTTGGCCTTTCGAGGAAAAAATAGATCTTCCATGCACCGATCCGCTGGCCGTCGTGTGCTCATTTCCGAAGATGCAATCCCTCCTGCGCGCCTACCACCACGACGAAGACGACGAACCCGTGTCGGGGTACTCTGAGCCTCAAGCGGGTCTTGGCCGCGGCCTTCTCTACGACGGCTCGTCGCAGTCGTCCTACTACACGAGTCGAGGACACATGCGGATGCTGGTCGTCGGCGGTGTGCTCATGTGCTTCGCGCTCATTCCTCTCCTCATGGCGCCTTCAAAACATGCCAACGCAATCGACAGTGACGTCGTGAGCGCCACGAACGAAGGCCCCCGTCGGTTCCGCCAAGATCCAATGATTCTCGAGGACGACGTGGGGACCCACTATGCGTGGAGCCATGACGACGTCGAGCTTCCGACAATCGAAGGCCCATCGACCACCGAAGCAACCCCCGTCCACCGCGAGACCATTCCCGCCAACCCACCTCCCTCCACGACCGAGGTGGCGGCGACCGCCGCGGCGCCTCAGCCACTGCTGCTTCCGACTCCCGCCGCGACCACAACGTCGCCAGTGCTCCTTCTGCCCGCGCCAGCAGACACCACGGAGCCCATCGAACGCGCTACGAGCGGCTTTTCATTCCCATCAGAGTGTTCCCCGTCGGAAGTCGAAGCGTACGAATCGGGCGCGGGCTTGGGCGCGCTGTCCGAGGCTTGCCGGACCATGTACAAACTACTCGCGATGGAGGCAGGGAAGAAGGCGTCGATCGAGCACGAAGCAGTCGACTTCCCCGTCGAGTGCGACGCCGCGGACGTCGACGTACTGCGGGCGGATGCGTCGTCGTCTGCCGTCTCGGACGCGTGCCGCGAGTCGTTCCGGGCGGCGCGCGCGGCGCACATCCAGGGCAAACTCGACGCGCTCGAAGCCGAGATGACGGCGCTCAAAGCCGCGCTCGCGAGTCCGTAGAATGTCTCATAACGTGTTTTGTATATTTTTAGTTGGTGTACCCGGACGGCACGGCAAAGTGTGCGTCGTCGACCGTGCACGGGCCTGCGTTGAGAAACGTGTAGGACGCGCGCACGCTGAGCATCATGGGGATTTGAAACTTGACGGGGAAGCCGGGCGGGAGTTTCATTTCAAAGAACGCACGGAGCGTGTCGAATTGCTCGGCGCGGCTCGAGAGAAACTGGGCCACGGGAAGAAAGTCCTCGACTTGGAACGGAAACGCCTCCGACATGGTCACGGTGCCCTTGAGTTCCTTGGAGAACGTGCGCTCGTCCGGCCCGACCGTGAGCCCCCGAAAGCTCTGGTGCAGCTCTGGATCCGATTCAAAGTACTCGTGGAACGCCGTGGCTTGGACGCGCGGGTTTGCCATGCGCATGGGCATGGGCGGCGTTGGCGGCGACGCCATACCATCCGTCGCGGTGGAGGCGCGGCGGGACGTGGGGCTGAGGTCGCTGGCGCTGCTGCTGCTGCTCTGGGTCGTGCGGTCCAGAGACGAATTGGTCCGTGACCGCGTCGACGCGGCGACGTGGCGCTGGTGGACAATTTGGTGCGTCACGACGGCCTTTTTCTTTGGATGCGGATTGGTCCACGTGAGGATGACGAGGCCATGGTCATCGATCGCATACGGATTGTGCGTGATCTCAGCGACCGTGTTGTTGGCACAGAGGACTGCCTTACATGTGACGCCCTCAACGGACGACGTGAATTGCCAGTGGAGACAGTCGCCCGGCTGAACTTGGAGATGCATCTCGGCAGGCGCGTCGCCCGTCACGACGAGCGAATTTTGCGGGGACGAATGGGTCGAACCGATGGACGGACTCGCTTTCTTGGTCGGGGTCAAATGGGCGAGGAATTTCTTGGCTTTAGTGAGGCTTGTGGCCGTGGGGGCGGCGGCGATGCCATCGGGCGTCCAATGGGGCTGCGCCGCACCGCGCAAGCGGAGTTTGACGTTGGCATGTAGCATTTCGTATTTCCTAGCTCGCACGATGAGGCACGAGGCGATCGACAATGGACGTACTGGCCCACTTGACCTGCCACTTTCTTCTTGAACACGTCCTTCTTGGGCTTGAGTGTCATCTACGACGCAGGAGTGAGACAAGGATGAGGGCACGTCGTCATCAACCTTGGCAATGTCTGCGTTGTACGTGGACATTTTGCACGTGTAGAGCATTTCGAGGCCATTTTCAATGTCCTCTTTCGATGGATTCGCCATGAATTTCGACATGTCCTTGGCCGACTTGGCGTCGTGGTCAAGCAGGACGACTTGGCCTAGGAGGACATGAGCGATGGCGAGCATGGAGGCAGGTGATAGGACATTTTACCTGATTGGGTGGGAAACGTGCGCAGGAGATGCGACAGCCGACCGCGCTTCCACGTAGTGTTGTGCAAGTCCTTGATTGTAAAGTCACATCGGATGTTGGACCCTTTCTTCCAGATTTTCAACGTGTCGGACGGGAGTGCGCGCGAGACAAGCGGGACCCACGACGTCAGTTCGATCTACGTCGATGTGAGGACGAGGCATTCGCTGTGTGAGGCGACGAACCTTGATCTCGACGTAAAAGTCGGGGATGTCGTGCAAGATGCTGTAGAGGAGAATGGATCGCGCGCGCAACATCTCGTACGTTTGCTTCTCCGCTAGCGGGACATAGGAACTTTGAGGAAGGAGGAATCGAGCATACCCCGAAGGAAGATCTCGGTCATGATATCGTCGCTGTCGCACAACGTTGCATTTTGAATGCACGACCACCCCAAACAATCTCGTGTATGCACATTGGCGCCGTACTTCTGCTGCAGGTGTCAGTGGCAAGGAGGCGACGTTCTCGTACAATGAGGAGGCGCACAATCTCAAGTTGGGACGGCGTGACGCATCGAAGCGCAAGCATCAACGGTGTGTTGCCGCGCGGGTCTCGCTCCTGCAGAATCGGGAGTTCCTTGTTCTTTGGATCGGGGTCCCATTCGGCGTGTTGCAGGATGTCGTCAACTTGGGCGAGGTTACCATCCTATGCGCCATATAATTACCCATAGAGCGGCATCAGACATACCCAAATCGCCTTGTGCAGCGAGAAGGCCGACGATGATGCAGTCGCCATGGCACGAGTGTCGGGAAATGATACCCGCAACAGCGCCAGAGGCGATTGAAATCAAGCACGACTCTTCCGTCAGAAATATAAATACGATACATACACTTTATGTTTGTATGAATATTTTACTTTTGAATTTTAAAATGCGACACCCCAGTGGAGTAAAAAAATAGCGACCAACATTCCAAAGTATGCAACCAAACTTGTCCAACAAGCAACAATATGACATGGGGCTCAAAGGCCGCGCGAAAAATTCACACTCGACGGGGCGTGGCCAGCCAGAAGTCCTTCTTGTGCTTCTGGGTCGACTCCTTTGTCCTTGATGAATGGCTTTCTATTTCAAGCATGGGATCTCAGCAGAGAGATCCAGGCGATAGCTGCATGACGCATTCGGCCGTACATCACCTGCATCACGCTTGCGATCAAGCATAGAAACCATATTTGTGGGGGCGCTACATCCCAGGTCGATGAGGCCTTGATAATGTTGCCAAAGTTTTGGTGGTCAGATGTTGTCTGCGATCGTGGAGGTGCCGCCTCCGCGGTCTCCATAATCGACGATGCGATTCCGTCATGTGTACACTGGCCGAAATGCCGGATACATCCGGATAGAGTGAGGATATTGAGCTTATCCCGTGTGAATACGGTAGAAATAATTCCGATGATGACGACTATATGTACCATCACGTCATGTGTAGTTCTATGGCATTCATTGTCCGCCTTGCTATTTGTACGCAACGATCAACCAATGAGCGCTCGGGATGTTCGCGAGTGCAGTTTCGACCAATGGGAGCGCTCCCAATTTGACACAACGACGCCATGCAGGTTTAAACTCGAGTCTCTGATGGCCTGGACGGAGCTTGGCGGAAATATTGCTCGCAACGACGCACCCACCCGTCCTGGTCTCCATCAACGGCGCAAACAGATGCAAGGGTCCCGCCGCCGCTTCGAGAAGGACAGCCTCTCCATGGAGGACGACGATGGCGACCATGTTCCCGAGATACCCTTCCACCCCATCGCCGTCCTCGACGACGACCACCATCACAGCACACACAAGAAGCGATGCAGTCGCAACACGTTCATCAGCAACGACATGTTTGTCCAGCTTCGACACATCTCGCTCTGCAACATCTTCTTGCTCGCAGCAGGCTTCCTCGCCGACAGCGACTTGCGCGCCTCCAACAATACCGACACGTGCGCCAGGTACAACTTTGCCCGCGTCATGCTCCGCACCGTTCTCTTCGTCACGACCGTGCTGCTCTATCTCCCCGCCACGGGTCGACCAGCCTTTCGACTCTATCGACTGCATCAAGCCCCAGGCGCGCCGTCTCCGCTCGTCCATCGGACCACGTTCCTCCGTCTCTGTGAAGTCCTCGCGCTCTGCCAGATTGTCCTCATGGTTGGTACGGCGGCACTGATCGTCCTCGGCAATGTCTTTCCCCACTGGACCTACTCGTGTCACTCTCGTACGTGTGCCACGCATGTCCTCCTGCCAACATCATTTGTGTCTCTAGGCCTTCCTCGGCCAGTCTTTGTCAGCGTCCTCGTCGGCTCGTATCTCCTCAGCGCCTACGACTATGTCGTCACGTGGAAGCTCCTTCTCTACTTTCACCAACTGCGAACCCATCTCCTCTTCCAGCATGGCGTCTTCACCCACGACAAGAGCGACACGACCGCGGTCCACGAACGCACGCCGCAAGACGCGCTCCGCCATCGCATCTGGACTGCCATCATGCAGCGGGACGACGACCACTTGACGGCCGCGTTGGACGACGCCGCCGCCGTCGACAGCGAGTTTGCGACTGCGTGGTACCCCTCGGCGACGCTCTGGTGCGGCGGGTTCCTCGCCCGCTCGGAGCGGCATCCCCTCCATTTGGCCATCAAGTCCAACCAACCTGCCATGGTCACCACTCTCTTGGAGGTACACGTTTTGACTCACACAATCCCACGACACACGCACGACGTAGCGAGGGTTTGATCCGAACGCGCGATCGAAAATCGAACTCACGACGTTCCTCCTCCGCGACATCTACTACAAAATCTTTTGCTTCTTTGCGCCGTGCCGGACCGACCTCCCATCGAGCTATGGCCCTGCGGGGTGGTTCCAGCACACGTTGCTCACGCCCTTGCACATGGCTGTCATCCATGCCGACCTCGACATGGCGCGCGAGCTGCTCGACGCCGGCGCCGATCCGAACCGCATCGCTCTCTCCAATGTCCCGCTGGCCGCGACGCCGCCGCTCTTTTGGGTTGACAACGTCCGCGTCACGACGCTCTTGCTCCAAGGTGGCGCGAATCAATTGTACGGTCCGTGGCGGCCGAGTGTGTTGAGCGTGTGTGACTGTCTAGGTTTGTGCCCAAAGAGGGATTCTACTTGACGCCGTACGAGCATGCGATCCTGCATGGCCATCGTGCGATCGCCCGGACTTTGGAAACATGGGGCAGTGACATTGCCCTCACGCCGCTGCACGACGCCGCGGCCAAAGGCAACGTCGGTCACGTCCTCTCGTACTTGAAGAACAGTTGCAACCCCCTCAACGTCGACGCGCTCGGCGAACAGTCCAACGGTACGTCGTCCATGTTGACACGTCGAGCGTGACGACGACTAGGACTCTTTTGCCGCACGCCGCTGCACTGGGCGGCGATCCGCGGCCAACTCGAAACGGCGCGGGCCCTCCTCGCCCATGGCGCAAATGTTGAGGCGCGGGACGCCGTCGGCCGGACGCCGCTCGCGTGGGCATGTTACTTGAACCACCGCCCGCTCGTGGCGATGCTCCTGGAAGAGTTCAAGGCCGATGCGAATGCGCTGGATGCCATGGGTCGCACGATAGCCATCCTCTGCGCCGACCAAGAAGGTGCGCGCATGCTGAGGCGGACGACGTCATGGGATGATTTGTAGACGTCGACGCCGATGTGTTTCATCTGCTCCGTCAGCACGGCCTCTACGATTTCGGCCAACTCGCCAACGGCGACACGCCGCTGCACATTGCCATGAAGAAGAGCTACCAACGCACCGCCATCGCGCTTGTTCGGGCGGGGTAGGCGGCCTATTAACCCAACGACACCACAGGTTGACATTTGTTGACGTAGGTCGAGTAGCTCCCTCACAACGGTCAATTCCGACGGCGTCCGGGCCATCGATGCCACCCCGTCGTCTGCATTGCAGTTTATCATCAAGAAGGAAGCGGGCGAGCGCGATGTCATGATCAGCTACAGGTACACGACAAATTTGGTACCCTCTTTTGACCACTACCCACGTTGCAGCCACAAAATGGCAGCCGTGGCCCTCAAGTTGCGGGCCTCGCTCGAAGCGAATTGCCTCACGACGTGGATGGACCTCATGGACCCCACGGGCATCAACGGCGGGTCGGTCTGGCGCGACGAAATCGCGCGCGGCATCAAGAACGCCGCCGTCGTCCTCTGTGTCCTCAGCGAAGATTATCCGTCGTCGCAGTGGTGCATGAAGGAACTTGCGTTTGCCAAGGAGCACAACGTCCCTGGTACGACGACGACGATGACGGTGCCTTTGTTGTCGACTGAACGATGTCCCTAGTCGTCGCTGCGCTCGTGACCACGACCACCATGACCGACGAGCTTCAAGTGTACCTCTGGAGCCGCCAACTCGTGGACTTTCGCGACGAGTCGCACTACGACGCCCAGATGCGCAGTTTGCTCGATGGACTCCGGACTGAAGTCGAGAAGCGTCGGACGGGCCACCAGCGGGCGACGATCGCGGCGCACCGGCCGCTCCTCCATGGCAGTCGTCCGACATACATGCTTCCGTTCAACCCCAATGCAAGGTACATAGACTGATGTTAAGATGTTGATCCAGTGTGCTAGGTTTGTCTACATTAGCCATGGCCAGTGCCACCCCGAGGTCGCCCAACGTATCCAGGAACGCCTGTGGCAACGAAGTAAGTCTCCTTGATGGGCGGTCCCCAAATGAAGGCATTGGTAGATATTTTGGCGTATGTTGACAACACGTGTGTGAACGAGACGATCAGCGCCAAGGACGCGATCCTGCAATGCGACGCGTTCATCATCCTCCTCTCGGACCAGTCGGCCCATTCGTCTCTCCTGACCGACCAGCTCGCATTTGCCGAGAATCGGGAGAAGCGTATCGTGCCGCTGCTCTACTCGAAGAATTTCCTCCAGCTCGCGCACGAGTACACGTTCGCGCGACACACGTCGGTCGTGCACATCAACGACGGCCTCGGTTTCAACGAGAGTGTCGCGAAATTGGCGCAGTCGCTGCCGACGATCGACGAGGTGGACATGGCGACTGGGGACGCGCGCACTGCGACGCCACCCACGACCCATGGCGCGATTGTCGATTGATGCAGGTGACCCGAGTAATTTTGACCGAGTAGTGTCTGCGTGTTGACTCATGTACATGGATCTTTATTTGTATCATCAGAAAAGCTGCACGAGGCCTACACACACCAGAGTGGGGGGACACCAGCGGTGCGCAGCACACAGAGAGCTCCTCGACTGCTACACAAGACCCGTCGTGAGTGCGGGGGTCGCGACGACGACGACGACCTACCTTCCACCCACATGGGTCCTAGATAGATGATTTATTCGGCCTTGCCGACACCCCACGACATGTTCCAGAAGCCGCGGAGGACTTGGACACCGCCGAAGCTGACCAAGCCGATGGTGGCGTAGAAGATGTTCTTGTCGTTGTTGCCCTTCAAGAAGGTGGGGTTTTCCGCACCAACCAAATGGGGGTTCTTGTTGAACAGGGCTTGCATAGCCTTGACTTCATTGGGGTACTTGACGAGGTTGCGGATGAGGGACATCGTGCTCTTGTTGCGAACGAAAGGAACTGACTGTGGCGCCGCCGTCGCCACCAACCAAAAGACATTCCCAAAACAATATCAAGCGGATTGTATACAGATAAAATAAATCGAAAGTCCGGATAGCGTCCGGATATGGCCCACCGCGTGTTTTTTTGTGCGCTGTCGATGCAACTTCCATGGCGCGGCACAGACGGCGGCGGGCCGCACGTTTATGTTGTCATGAACGAGACGATATTTGCAAGACATACATGCATGAGGTAGACATAGAGAAGGCTAGAGGATATTGGGGTCTGTGGGCGTTCGCAGCGCGAGATCTTTCTTCTCGTCGTCCGCGCGGCGCCGCACCTTGGCTACTGCAACGCCGACGGCAACAAGACCAAATACGGTGCCGAGCACGAGGAGCCCTGCCGTCGTCATGGTGCTGGTTGCCGACGGGTTGTCCTTGGCGTCGCCGCTGCCGCCGTCATCGACGGCGGCAAATCCCGACGCGTCGGCGATCGTGACGCCTGGACAGGGGCGGAGCTGCGCGCTTTGCGGGGTCACAAACATCATGCAGTAGCGACAGCTTGGACGCGTGGCGTCGCAACCGACACCACCGCCGACGCAGCTCGGGTCGGAGACGAGACCCAAACCCATGTTGAGGTTGCTCACGGTTGCAATGCACGGCGTGGATGAGAGCACGACCGGGCATGGCACAAATGCTGTTTGCTACAGGCCATAAGAGTTGCGCCACGAGGAGATGGAGCGTACGCCGTAGGGCGGGGTGCAGTAGCGGCAGCCGGGACGGAGGAGGTCGCAGCCGACGAGCGACGCGATGTTGCTGCCGGCGCACACCGAGTCGTAGAACATGCCGACACCGCGCTGCAGCATGACGGGGTCCGCGTTGCATGTCATGGACGGGCACGCATCAAACGTGCAGCTGGCGGTCGGGAGGAGGGCGACGCCGTTGGGGCAGATCCGGGAACTGTTCGCGCAAGCCGCGGGGGGCGGCGGGGGCGGCGGCGCAGGGCAGCCAACATACGGCGCGCTTTTGGCCGTGGGTAGCAGCTGGCAGTACCGGCACGGACCCGAGCCTTGGCAGCCAAGACCCGAATTGGCCGAGCCACACACCCCGGGGTCAGAAAAAGAGGCAATGCCAGCGGCGGCGTCGCGGCCACAGGCAGTCACGGCGGTTGTCAGCGGCTACGCCATGACGCATGAGACTGAGGACTAGGGTGAGTCAAAGGCACAGTGGCGGGGGCAGTGGGGGGAACAGGGTTGGCGCAGTTGTAGGCTTGGCCATCGATGGGCTCGGCCCACAACGCTGCCAACTGAGCGACGACGGCGCGCGGCGTGACGGTGTTGAGTCCTACCCGTGAGGTGAAGACAGACCATAACGAGGTTGTTGACCATTGCCGGGAGAGATGGTGAAGAGACCGTAATACTCTTCCGAGCCGAATTGGAGGGGAAAGATCTGAGCAGGAACGGGGCTGTAGTCGTGCCTCCACGGGAAACCTTCCTTCCACCACTCGTCCGTGTACTCGAAAATGAAGCCACCGACGAGGACAGACGTGCCGCTCGGATCTTTGCCCAAGAAACTTTTGCGGAGGAGCTGTGCCATCGAAAGCAAGTAGAGCCCGACGTTCCATGCATCGTACGGCCCTGCAACGAGTCAGCGAACGAACGGACGACAGGGAGACTGCCACGTCATGTACCTGCTGCTTCCCATTCGTTCGAGCCAAACGGAACGCCATACTCTGACACGGATCACGTCGAGAACGACGACAACCGATGACGCACCTGAAAAGAGATACGGACGAGACGTGACGCGGTTGTACTGGAGCATCTTGGACGCGTCGAAGCGTTTGTCGTAAATGTTGACGCCCCAGACGTCGACGTCGGCGCCAAACTGCTCGCCGTACGCGATCGAGCTTGCGTAATCATCGAGAAAGTTGGTTGTGAGGATCTTGGGCGCGGGCGACGCGCAGGTGGCGGCTGCGATGCCACTGCGAACGGCCTGGCTCAGAGCATTGAACTTGGCCCAGAAGGGTTGGGTTTGGACGTCCTAGAGCACCTCTTGAGTGCCTCTCTTGCGATGCTGCGCACCCAAATGCCATTCATTTCACCGCCAATAACAAACCCCATCGTGCCAGGATGACACGCCACTTCCTTGGCCATCAAGTAGTACTGAGCAATGATGGATTGGAAGGCCGCGTCGGTCACTTGAACAGAGCCAACCATGGACTGCGGGGTGACCCATATGGAAAACATCGTAAAGATGGGGAGGTATCCGTTGTTGAAGGCTGCGTCCAAGTAGGCTTGGTGGCCCTTGGCGTTCCCCGGAGCCATAAAGTAGACCTGCGCAGCGCATGAAGGCCAACGACAAGCACGTGAAGATTACCTTGGCCGCGTTGACGTTCATGTTGCGAAGGAGCGCGAGATCCCGCTGCCACAACGCGGGCTGGAGCAGCAAATCGACGCCACTCCAGCCGCCGATCGGAACAGGCTGGTAGTTGACGCCGCGGATGAAGAAGAGGTTGCCGTCCTTGAGGAGCTTGCGATTGCATACGGTCCACGCCGTGTTGGCCGACATCGGCTGGAGCAGCGCGACGACCACTGCCGCCAGCGAGAGAATGCGCATCAAGCAAGTTGAAACCAAAATGGAAACCCAAGGTGACGACGGGCAAGCCCACGGTCTTCCTTTCTCACGTGATAGGCATGTTTGTCAAGCGAAACGCTCCACACGAAACCGCTTGCGGTAACCGATTCACGTATCCGGCATGTAGGACCGGATGCCGAGGCAGATGCTCGCCACAGCACAGCAGCGGCGTGTCGACAAGTTGATCGAATTTGCAAGACGTGGTGCACCACCAACCCCATCGATCCAACCGAGCAAGGTGCGTTCTTAGTCACTTTGGCCATGGGTGAGACGACGTCAACATTTCCACAGAACAATGGCCCTCGAAACTATGTGGCGCTTCGTGCGAAATGTCGAACAAATATCGCCACAGTTTCGTAGATCCGTCCGATCGATCGACTGCGCCGCAACGACTCGTTCCTTCGCTCTCATCCATGACTAGCGTCTTGGTCATGGGCTCGTGCTGGCTTTTACTCATTGCTGCAGCCTTGACCAGCGCTGTCCAAGTGGTCCAAGATGCCTCCTCCAACTACTACGTGAGCCGCCTGGAGAAGCTTGGCGCTGACGCCGTCGGCTGGTAGCGTTCACTCCTTTTTTTTGTCGCCTCACCACGTTGTAGGCGCACGGAGATGGGCACTGTCCGCGTTACAAACGCCAAGTTTGCCGCTGGCGGCAACACGGCCGCGTGGACCGACACGGTCAACTCGGGCGACGTGGAGCTCGTGGGTGGGAATGTCCTGGATTCCAACGGCAATTTGTACGTGGTGGGGTCCACACGTGGCAACGTGACGGCCCAAACGTGCAACGCGGGCAGCTTTGACCTCTTTCTGTTGAAACTTTCGCCCGCGGGCACCCGCCTCTGGACGACCCAAGTCAGAACGTCTCCACGCGTTAGTCTCACAAATGGTGATGTAGATTGGCACGCCCCAGCACGACGAAGCCCGACACCTTTTGTTGAATGCCGAGGCCGACGGAAACACGTACCTCTATGTCTTGGGGGTCACGTATGGCCTCCTCGATGAAAACTTGCACGTGACCAACGGCTACCGGCATTTTGGCGGGCGCGACGTCTTTCTCATAAAGTTTTCGACCCAAGGCCAAAAGCTCTGGAGCAGACAAGTAGATTCTCGTGTGTTGCACACGCATCCCCACACGCTTGTCTAGTTTGGCACGAGCGCCGACGACTTTACCTACGGCTTGAGCCTCGGGGACGATGGCAGTGTCGTCGTGGCGGGCGGCGGCGGCGCTGGCGCCACTCGCGTCAAGTTTCTAGCCATGTACAGCACCACGGGCCACTTGATCAACCACGTCGCCGACGGCGGCGTGTCCATTTTGCCGAGCCAAACGCAGCTGCGCGAAGCCAACGCGACGTCGACAGCGCCGCCCACCGTGGGCATGTACTCGGTCGTGCTCAATCGACGCCCAACGTCGAGCGTGGTCGTCACGGTGCGCGCGGCGCCGGTCCTGACGCCGGCGGGCGACGCGTACGAGTTGCTGGATCCGTCCCACGACCCTAACCCTTGCCTCTAGATTGACCCAGATGCAGTTTGCGCCGTCGGCTCTCGTGTTTACGCCGGCGAATTGGAACCTCCCCCAAGTGGTGGCCGTCACGGCCGTGGACGATCTCGTCTGCGAAGACGTGCATTACGCGTCTCTCGTCCATTCGGTCTCGAGCGCGGATCCACAATTTGGCGCCGCGACTCCATTCGTCCTTGGCAACAGCGTCACCTTTACGATCGCCGACAACGACGTCGCGGGCATCGTCCTCTCGCGCTCGAATCTGTACGCCGTCGAAGGCGGTCGCACCGATCGATACGGGTACAGAACCATTTGCCCTTGTGTTTGACCGATCGTTTGTTCGTTCATTAGGGTTGTCCTCTCGTCTCGGCCGTGGTACAACGTGACGGTCACTGGCATTGCCATGCGACCGCTTCAGACCCAGATCGCTCCTGCGCAGCTTGTCTTTACCCCTGCCAACTGGAACACGACGCAGTGGATCACAGTCACGGCTGTCAACGACGGCCTCTCGGAGAATGAATTTGGTGGCGTCCACGCCGGGGGCTCGATCGCCCACTACGCCAGCAGCCTCGATTGCTTTTACAACACCCGCCAGCCAAGTTGCTACTACCTGGCATCGTGTTTGTGCGCGGGGGCCGTTGCGCGCGGGGCGTGCACGTCGACCCAGGTATGGCCATGGTCTCTGACGTCTTGGATGACGTCATCGTCTCTAGCTCACGTCCAATGGATGCGTGGCGGGCACGCCCTTGCTCGTGTGCGATATGGACATGGCAACGTCCCTCAATGTCTCGTCGGCACGTGGAAACGGCGTCACGACTGTCTTCCTCCGCGGCGGCAACGCGACCAACCCCGTCGCGGCCATCCCCGTCCGATTCGGCAACTCCGCACTCAACCCAAACCCGCCGTCAACGACTACGTCGTTTGTGAACGCCGCGTTTGAGACGATCCAAGTGCCGACGCGGTACCTTCAGTTCAACCCGCCGCCAATCGACGATGGCTGGGGCGGCACGTGGACGACACAGACGATCTTGGGCATGGACCAACCCAACCCAAACCCGATGAGCACCAACGTCACGGGGCTCGTTCTCCAAGCGGTGCCTGCCGACGTTGTCGGATTTGTCTACAGCTTTCTCGTACTTCGTCGCGCATGGACAACCAATCTTGATCATTGCGTGTAGGCCGTGCCCAACGGCTTGGCGCTGGCCACGTTGGCGCAAAACCAAGGCCCATTCCTCCGCGCGCTCTGCGTGGGCGTCCAGCGACTCACAACGCAGCGCTGGGCGTTTGAGGCATGGCCGCCTGGGACGGCCGACCGCGTCCTCGATGCCCTCTTTCGCATCTTTCCGACGTTGCAAGAGCGCCAGCTCTGGAACTGCGGCCTCGCCACGTTTGCGCCGCAACAGGCGCTCACCGTGACGATCTTTGACAACGATCCAGGTGCGTCAGCCTGACGACGACGACGACAACTCATAGATGCCCAGGGGTGACGTTGTCGGCGCCCGTGCTCCGCGTGTCCGAAGGTATGGGCTCGACGTCGGATTGACAACTCATGTTGCCTGCCCAGGTGGCCAAGTCGACTCGTACACGGTTGTCTTGAACGCCCCGCCGTCGACATCGGGCGTCGCGTCCAATGTGAACTTTTGCGACCCGAATCCTAACTTGGACTTTTGCACCACAAGTCTCCCGTCGTCGTTCTTTGTGTCGGTCTTCCCGCCACCAGCCACTGGCTCGAGCTCCGACACGGTATCGTGCATCTCGTCATATACTCGCGACGTGACACATATCGAGTAGGTGACGGTCGTGGCCAACAGCCCGCCGCAGTTGACCGTCTCGCCCCAGTACCTCACGTTCACGGATGTCAACTGGTTCATCCCGCAGACGTTTTCCGTCGCGGCCGTGGACGACAGCGTTGCCATGGGGTCTATCAATGTCTCCATTACGCACACAATCTTTGCGCGCGGGGCGACGCCGGCCTCGTACGTGGACGCGTCCTTTTGGTTCAAACAAGAGCTACCGCCTTCGAATCTCTCTGCGACCATGCCACAACCAATCCCGTACAACTGGGTCCCGACCGTACGCCCTACCGCTTTGTCGTGACCCCAATCGCTCGTGCTAGCTTGTTCATAGCCCCAGCCATCGCGTCGTGCAAGTTGTCAAAGCTGACAACGATCAAACGGGCGTTTTGGTCTCTGTGCCCCAGCTCAATCTCAAAGAAACATCGACGCAGTCAGGCATAGTCGGCGAGACGCTCGCGGGGCCATGCATTGAAAGCCTCTCGGTACGCTGCTGCTTCGATTGCAGTGTCGGCTCATCAACTCTAGTCGAGTCCACTCACGGGCGTGCACACTGACGCGCTCCTGCTCCCCCAAGGAGCCACGCTGCTGCTCAAGTTCCATCTCCCGTCGTTGCACTTGGACACGTATAGTGGGCGCGTCGACGGCGCCATCGTCGTTCTGTCGCGGGCGCAATTCGATGTCGTCAATTCGTCGTCGCTCAACGCGTCCAACGCCAAGGCGCTCGCCCCGACCGTCTTGCTTCGGGTCGTCATGGTCACCAACGACTGGACCGAATCGTCTGTCTCAGGCGGCGCGTCCCCCCCCTCGACCCTGCCCCTGCCCCCCGTCGTGCAAAACGTGACGGTAACCAAGGACTCGACGCTCAACATCGACGTCTCGTCGTTTGTGCTGGCGGTCACGAGCGTCCCTGCGTCGGCGCCGCCCGTCGTCTCGTTTCTCATCACTGTGCTTGACGACCCCGCCAATCTGCAAATGTACTCGCGGCGCTCGCTTGAAAACGTCCCGCCGCTCCTCTACATGGCCACATCATTCCCCAACGCCGCGGCCGCCCAGCCCACGGCGCAGCCAGGCAGCACCCACAGCGCGCTGGGCGTCGACGGCGACGTCACCACGGCCACCGACCCCATTGCCACGTGGTGGCAAGTCGCACTTCCATCTCTTGTCCCGTCGGGGACGCTGGCCATCTTCCTCCCCGAGTCCGTTGTGGGCGGCACATTGGACGTGGTGGTCTCGACAGCACCATTCGATGCGAGTTGGGACCTCCCGACGGCCCAGGCCCATGCCACGGCCTTCCGTCGCCTCCCAATCTTGCAGCCCGTGCTGCTCTGGCCCATCCAAGTCGCGACGCAGTACATTCGGCTCTACACCAACGTCTCGATCGCCGAAGTCGCGTTCTACGGCCCCAACATCCTCCTCGCAACCAACGACGACGGTTGGGGCGTCCGCGCAACCACGCCGCTCACCGAGTCGATGCTCACGGCATTTTCGCGCAACGCGTGGGCGCTCGCGTCCGGCGCAAATGTCGCCAACGACAACGTTGCGGCCGGCATGCCAACGACCCAGAGCAGCATCGCGTCGCTCGCGTCGATGCCAAGCACATCCATCTACGCCACAACGTTTGAATTGAATCCATGGTGGGCCATCGACCTTGGCGCGGTCGTTGCCATCGGTGACATTCTCGTCACGTTCGATCGGTCCCTCAACGAAGCCGCCGCGTGCGCCAACCCGACTATGCCATCCGACTTGACCACGATATCGTCCTTCTCTTCCGTACGTCGTCACTACCACGACGACGACGTGATGTGACACGACTGTAGATTCGCATCCGGCTGTCCGCGACGCCCCTCTCAGCGACCGTGAACGCCGCCCAAGAAACCATCTACACCACCACGTTCTCTCGATGCGCTCCGTTGCCCGTGCCGTGGTCGCCGTATGCGTCGGGCCGGTACGACCCTCATCGACTTCTCTCCTGACACACACGTAGATATGTGCGCGTCGAAATGACTGGACGGGGGGCGCTCAACATTCGCGACGTCCAAGTCCGACGGTGGATGTCCGAGATGAGCCAGTACCTCCTCCTCGAACTCCGCGGATCTGGCCACCTCCCACTCGCCCTCCCCGCGTTTCGAGTCTTAGGCCCCAACAGCGCCGCGCTACCGTACCGAGTGCACAGCGTCAGCACGCCCCAAACGTCGTTCAATGTAAGCCAACCGTGGGGCACCTCTTGTTTTCAAGCAACGTCACCCACGTATCGCGAGTGGCTCGTTCTCGACTTCTTCTCCGTTCAGTCCCTCCAGAGCCTCCAGCTCAAATTCGATACAGCAACGTGCGGGGCATCGACCGAGCCCGTCAGCGCCATCTCGATCTCATTGTACGCAGACCCGAACGGCCCCGTCGCGTCGCCCTCCGCGCCCCCCGCCGGCCCCTGTGCCTGCACGTCGTCGCCCATCGGCGTGATCCAAACCGTGCTCCCTGCGTCATGTCATGGCAGCTGCTCGACCGTTCAATGCCCTGGTTGTGCCCTTGCGACCTTTGCAAACGCCGAAACGAACGTCGTCCTCGCTGCGAGTGCCTTTCGCGACGTGGCTGTCTTGATCCCGCCCACGTCGTTGCCGACGCAGGACTTGCCACTTCGAGCTCCTGCCTACCGTTTGATCGTCTTGCGCGACCAACCGTTGGGCTACTGGCGTCTCGAACAGGTCAACGTCGACAGCAACGTTGCGTTTCAAGGCAGCGCGTCCATTGGCACGTCGACCAACTGGCCCGTTCGCTTTGCGACTGTCGGTGGCGGGGGCGCATCCAGTCTATCCCTGGGCCCCGTCCCGCTCGCCCGCATTCAATGGTTTGGCGCGTCGTACCTCAATGCCGGCGCGGCGTCGTTCACGGTCGAATTCTGGGCGTCACTGCCAGCGGCGGCGCCAACTACATCGCCGATCGTGCTCGTGGCGTACACGCCGCCGTCGGCTACATCCGCCTCGTACGAAGTCGGCGTGCTGGCCAACCAGAGCGCGTACTTTACACTCCGCTTTGGCGGTATCGCAACGACCGTTGTGGGTGCGCCGGTCGTCGTGTCGTCAACGACGTGGACGCATTTCGTTGCGTCCTATGATTGGAACGCACAAGTCCAAGCACTGGCCGCCAACGGCTGGAACGTCGCGACGCAGCAACTCACGGTGCTGCAAACGACGCCGTCGCTCACGCGCAGCGGCGCCACGCTCGCGATGGATTGGACGGGCACCTTTGCGATCGCCCCCGCCGCATCTGTCAACGTCGCGCACGTGGCGTGGTACCAGCGCGCGTTGACGCACTACGAAGTGCTCGATCATTTTTACTACGCGACGCCCGCGCGTAGTTATGCTACGTACACGGTCGCGCTCGCGTCGCAGCCGGCGACCGTCGTCGACATCGACATGGTCACAGAGGACCACTGTTATCGCTGGGGACTCTGCAACACGAGCGCGATCCCGTCCACGCTTCGGTTTACACCCGCGGTACGAACGAACGAACGATCTCGACGACAACGAATTGACGACATGGGCTCACGCATTGGCTAGAACTGGAACACCCCGCAATATGTCATGGTACACGGCACGGACGACTCACTCGCCGAAGGGCTGCAACTGATTTCGTACACCCACGTGGCGTACTCGGCAGCCACGACCGCACCGTCAGTCCTCGTCACGACGTCGCCGTACTCGGAAGCGGCGGCGGGGGCCGTCACGCAGTACTACACCAACCTCCTCCTCAATCAAACGGTCTTGGCGCCAAACCAAACCGCCGCCACGTCGTTCGCAGCGCTCCAAACGGCGTGGGCGACCCAGCAAGTCCAAACGACCAACATCCCCACCGCTGGGTACGCGTCCACCGCGATCGCCCCCATGGCCCTCGTGCTCCAAGACATGGACGCAGCCAACGTCGTCCTTTCGTCCCCGTTCCTCACGGTCTCGGAGGCCGGCCTCCAAGCGGTGTTTGAAGTTGCGTTGGCGACTGAACCCAAAGCCGATGTGAGCCTCTTTTTCAACGCGTCGACCGACTGCTATCGTCCGTGCGGACCACGAACAGGTGACGGGAATGCGTGTCCGGTTGTGGTCGGGCCCGTCCTCGGCAACGAATCCAAGCTCTGCAACGTGACTGTCTCGCCCACGTCCATCACGTTTACAACCGAGACGTGGAACGTGCCCCAAGCCGTGACGGTCGGTCGTCGTCGTCGTCGTCAACTTGACATGGAGTAGGTCGTGGCCGTGCAAGACCATTTGGACGAGGCCGACGTCCACTACACGAGCATCGCACCGACGACACGAAGCAACGATCCTGTACGAACGACGACAATGTCCATCTGTTTGACGTGGTTTCTGCCAGGGATACAACGCCATGTTTATCGAGAGCATCCGTGTGGCCGTGCAAGACAGGGACACATCCAATGTCATTGTTTCGACGTCGTCGCTCGCGCTCACAGAAGCCAACACGACGCAAAAGGGCACGTACACAATCGTACTCACGTCCGAGCCGTGGTCCGAAGTGAATGTCTCGATCAGCAACGAAGCCGCGGGCCAATGCTACCGACTCTGTGGCTACCCCATCGACCCGTCCGCCCAACCATACACATTGAACCCTCTCACCAGCATGTGATTGTAGGGCCACGTGCGGCCTCCCGCGCGCTTTGGCCGCCAATTCCATCACGCTTGGCACGTCGTCTGTTCGCGACGCCCAAGCCGTCACGGCGAGCATGACGACGACGAACGGGATCCAGCGCATCTCAACTTCGACGACCCACATTAACCCCGTCTACACGCTTACCGTGGCAGGTGGCTACGTCCTTGATGTTTCCACGCTCACGTTGGTCTTTCCCGCCAATACAACCTACTCGACCACGCTGGCCTATGGCACGACGTTTACGCTCACCGTCAACGCGGCGACCGCGGTGGTCGCATTGGATTCGTTTTGCAGCGCGAGTCAGCTCCAAGCGGCGCTCATCACAGCCGTGGGCACGCCCGCGAGCTATGTCGTCACGAGCGTCGTGGGGAGAAACGGGGCGCAGCTCGTCATGACGCACACCATCACGTACCTCTTGGGCGGCACGGCGCCGCAGCTCGCCATCTCCATCGCGCCGTTTCCTGCCGTGGCCATGCTCGCCCGGACGGTGACGTTGCAACCGCCGACGGGGTCGCTTCTCGTTGGCTACGGGTCGCTCCCCAGCACAGGACTCGCCTACAGCGCGACTGCTGACCAAGTGGCTGCGTACCTCAAGAGCCAAACGTCCATCACTGACGCCACTGTCACAGTCTCAATGGCGTCGGGGCCAACGCTCACATGGACCATCACGCTCACGGCGGTGCCAATGTACTTTGCCACCCTTCAAATCGATTCGTCGAAACTTGTCGCCGCCGCGGGCGCCGCCGCCCCGCTGGTCGTTACCTCAACATGCATCCAGCAGCCCAACACGATTGGCGGGTATTTCCAAGTGTCGTATCCTGTGAATGCCACGTACACGGCCACGTCTGTGCCGCTTCGGTTCAACGCTTCGGCCGCCGACATGACAGCCGCGCTGGCGCCGTTCCCGACGCTCGGCGGCGTCCAAGTCTCGCTTCGTTCGCTCGCGGCGGAACTCACCACCGAATGGACGATCGAGTTTGCTGGGAACGTTGGACCCGTGGCCAACTTTACCGTGCAGTCGGTCAACCTCACGGGGCTGGGCTCGACGGTCGTTGCGGTCTTCATCCAGCAAGGCGCAGCGCTCGGCGGCACCTTTACCCTCCAGCTTGGCGGCACCTTCAAGTCCATTTACCCAACAACCGAGGTGTACGACCTCGTCATGATGGCTCAAACGACGCCGCCCCTGCCCTTCAATGCCAACGCGAGCGTCGTCCAAGCCGCGCTGCTGGCGCTGTCGTTGCCGCTCGCCGGCGTCCAAGTGAATCGAACCGGTGGTGGCTGCGACGTCTTTGGCCGATGCCGACAATACACGTGGTCGATTTCGTTTGCGCAAACGCTGGGCGACGTGCCGACGCTCGTGGGGGCGAGCCAACTCACGGGTCCTGGCGCCGCGCTCGCCGTCACGTCGCTTTCGAACGGCACGTTCTTGACCGGGTCGTTCACGCTGTCGCTCGCGCTCAACGACACGACGACCGGTGTCGCGTACGCAGGCACGACGTGGCCACTCCCTGTCAACGTCACGGCCGACGGGATGAAGGAGGCGCTCGAAGCGTTGCCGTTTGTGACAGCGTATCGACAAGGCGACAGTTCGTTCGACCCGGCGCAGCCGAATGCGATTCCGACTGCAACCAAAGGCGTCCGTGTGTCCCGCCAAGGCCCGTTCCTCGACGGCGGCTACGTCTGGCTCTTGGATTGGTCGCTCAACGACTGGCTCCGGTTCACCAACATCAACATCACAGTCAACACGGGTGGCGTGACCCAAGACATTGTACGCATTCCACACACTCGCATCTCAACCGTGTGTAGGTGCCGCCCCAAGTGCCGACGCAGTTTGGGTCGTCGGGGCCACGTTGCGCGCAGTACCCACGCACAGTCTTTCAATTTGACCCGACCGACGTGTAAGTTCTACCTACGTTTGCATGTTGACGACGTCGTGGTGTAGCTTTAACCTACGTGGTGCGTGCGTGTACCCGCTCGTCGTCGCCGTGAGCCCCGAGCGCTACCTCTGCAACGCGACCGTGCTCACGCCGCGACCAAAGTTTGACGCGTCCAACTGGTTTGTTCCGCAGACGATCCAAGTTGTGCCCGTGCACGACAACCTGGATGAAACGACGCCGACAACCAACACAACCACGTCGACGCTGGCTCACATTGCCTACACGCTCGATACAATCTACGCAGGCCTTGCAATACCAAATGTGTCGGTTAATGTGTATGATATTGACCGCGCCCAAGTTGTCGTGTCGCGGACGTCGCTCACGCTGGCCGAGAACGGCTCGCTCACCGACATGTACTTTTTGTCGCTCAAGACCGAGCCGCGCGCGCCCGTTCAAGTCGTGGTCTATCCGTGGCTCGACTGGCGCAACACGGGCTGCTACCGGTTTCAATTTTGCAACGTCACGCTCGACACGACCAACGTACGGACGCAATATCACGGACGCAATCATTGAGTTGCGTAGGTCACGTTTACACCGCTCAATTGGTACGTCCCGCAGCCCGTGTACGTCCGTGCGACACCCGATCACTTGGACGAAGACGACGTCCACTACAGTGGGCTATCGCACGGTGTCTTTAGCGACGATGCCAAGTACAACCAACTCAGTGTCCCGACGATCGACGTTGTGATTTACGACCAAGACACGTCAGCGTTCCTTGTGTCCAAGTCGACGCTGGTGGTGGCGGAGCTCGGTCGATCGGACCAGTACACCATCGTGTTGATGTCGGAGCCGTTTGCCAAAGTCACAATCACGCCCGTTTCGAATGGCACCGCCGCGCAAGGCAACGTCATCGTCGTGCCGCCGCCGCTCGTGTTTACGTGGCTCAATTGGAACATCCCGCAGACCATGACCGTACGATTGTGATACATTCCATGACACGGGCGCGTCACGATGTGTAGGTACAAGCGGTCCACGATTGGATGGTTGATCCGTGGCCACACACGACGCTCCTCTCGCACACTGTTGCGACCAACGATCTCATTTACATCCAGCAACCGATCGGCAACTTGACAGTTTTTACGATCGACGTCGACGTCGCCGGCGTCACGCTCTCCCAGCCATCCATCAATGGTACCGAAGGCAATGTCGTGTCCTATGCCGTCAGCCTCACGTCGAAACCGTGGTTCCCCGTCACACTCTCGTTCAACGCGTCGCAGGGATGTTATGCCAACTACTTTCACACCGTGTGCAATGTCTCCATGTCAACGACGAGCATCACGTTTACGGGCGAGACGTGGAACGTCTGGCAGGTCGTGCCGGTGGCCATCACGGCCGATCGCCTCGACGAAGCCCCCGTCCACTCGGCGACAATCGCGCACACCCTCACGACCAACGACACTTGGGTACATCGTCAACTTGATTTCGTCACTCGAGTGTGTTTGTAGTACCAAACTGTGGCCGCGCCGTCGATGACGGTGGTCATCACAGACATGGACAAGTCGGGCGTCGTGCTCACCTCGACGGCTGCCAACGTCACGGTTGCCCAAGGCAGCTTCAACGCGTCGTATGGCGTCGTCCTCGCCTCTGAGCCCTACGACGTGGTCACCGTCATGCTGGATGTGCCCGGGGAAACATTCATCCCACGAGCGTCGACCGACGGCACGACCGCTGTCCAAGAGCCGCTGGTCTTCTTAACCAACGGAACCAACGGATCGCAAGTCGTCACGTCGGTCGTGTTTGCCCCACACAACTGGAACGTCCCGCGGACGTTGACGCTCGCGGCACTCACGACGGGGTCTCCCAAACCCCTCACGATGACCACGTCCGTGGGCCATCGTCCCGTCTCACCCGACACCAAGTACAACAACGGGGTGCCGCCCCGCCTCTTCGCGACCGTACTCGGCCGCGAAGACTTTCCGCCCCCGATACCGCTCGCGGCGTCCTTTGACGGGACCGGCGTCAAGCTCGTTGTCACGTTCGACTCGACCGTGTTCCACGCGGCGACCATGACGGTCGACAGGACGCAGCCGCTGGACCAAGTCACGACGCGGTACCTCCTCCCCAAGGCTGGCTTTGATTGTGGTCTCGTGTGGAACCGAACGGCGTCGACAGGCTTCCTCGGCACGGGCGCGACCTGCCTATGGCTTGACCTCCAGACGCTCCAGATGTCTTTGGGGACGCAAGCGACGATTGTGCCGTCGCATCGGCTCGTTTTGCAAGGCTGCGCGTCCAACTATGTCGTACAGGGCGGATGCACGTCTCCGAATGTGCTCAAGGCCCGCGACTACAACGTGCTCTACACGACCGCGTCGATTGTAGTTACCCTTGGCCCTGTTGTGGTACAACCGGTTGTAGTAGCCACGAGTCATCCTTGCCGTAGGTCACGCCCAACATTGTGTTGGTCGGACCCAAGTTTATGGGCCCCTGTGGCCTCCTCACGCTCGACGCGACGGCGTCTTCGGGCAACGCCAACCGTCCATTTCAAGTCCAGTGGTTTGGCGTCCTCAGCACGCTCGTACCTGTGACCACAAACGGGTCGGCGCTCCTCCAAGCAGCGCAAGCGCTCTACGCATCGGTCGCGCCCCTTTGCAACTCGACCTTTGATCCTGTATGCTGCTAGCTACATCATGGCTCGTTTCTGACGTTGCTGGCTAGATGACCAACCCGCTGTCGACTGCCGATCAATTCACCACGACGTGTGCCCTGGGCTCCCTCGCGGTCAAGGCGTCATCGTCGCTCATGTGGGCCATCGACCGCGTCAACATGCTCTCGGCCTCGACGTATATTGTCGGCATCCAGTTGACCAACTTTGTGGGCCAGCGAGCTGTCTTGACGCAGACCGTGCAGACGCTGAGCGACCCCGTGCCCGTCGTCTCGATCGCCGGGGACACGGCCATCGTCATGGCGCGCACGCGGCCGCTCGCGCTCACGGCGCAGGTCGCGTCGGTCTCGGCGGCGTGCGCCACGGCCCAATCCTCCACGTCCAAAGTCACGTTCGCGTGGTCTCTCGAGTCGTCGTCGTCACCCTCGACGGCGATCGCCAACACGGCGACGGACCCGCGGTCATTTTCGCTCGCGCCCAACACGCTCCAAGCCGGGAGGACGTACCGCTTCCGCGTCGACGCGTTCTACCCCGCGCAGTCGTCGCTCAAAACGTCCGACTGGGCCAACGTAACCATCACGACCAGCGCCCTCGTCGCGACCATCGTCGGTGGGAACCACAAAATCGGCGCCGCCGACACGCTTGTCGTGAACGCGTCGCTTTCGACCGACCCCGACCAACTGCCCGTGCCGCTTGCGTTTCGCTGGACATGCCAAGACGTGACGCCCATCGTTGTGGCCAACGTAACCACGACGCCCCCAACAAACCAGTCGTGCATCAACCCAACCACGTCCCTCCCACTCGACCTCTCGGCGGCAAATGCATCCATTTTGACGCTCCTCCCCGCGACGTACCCTGCCAACAAGATGCTCAACTTGACAGTCCTCGTCGTACAAAACTGCTCGTCGTCTGCGACGGTGCGCGTGGAATGACTTGGCGTTGGATTTACTTCATGTCCAGGCATCCTGTTCCATGACTCGGACGGCCGCCACGAGCGTGCTCATCACGACTGTGAATGGTCGCATCCCGGTCGTGCGCTGCCAAGCGTCGGCGACCCGCGTGAATCCAGGAACCAAGGTGCGCCCCTCCATCAACATTATTGCCTGACGATCTTAGATCCTCCTCTCGTCGTCAATTGGGTCGCTCTATCCCTACACGACTCTGTGGAGCGAAGACCAAGGCGACTTGCAACTCTCATCGGCAGCCAACGACACATCGCCTGCGTTTGTCTTTCCCCTCACCACCATGCAAAATGCCATCGCGCCCAATGTCCTCACGCCTGGCAAGACGTATGTGTTTCGACTCACAGCGACCGACTCGACGGGTGCGACGGGCTATGGCACAGTCACAATCTCAGTCAACAATCCCCCGGCCCCTGGTTCCTTCACGGTCGCCCCTGCCATGGGGTACTCACACTGCCGATTGGTGCTGGGCTAACTAGGGCTAGGGTCGCAATCCAAGATTTGTTCACCCTGAGCTGCCAAGACTGGAGCGACCAAGACCAGCCGCTCTCGTACGCGTTTTACAAAGTCGACACGACCGCGGCGGCCGGCGCCGGTGCGTTGGTGCCTCTCACCTCGGCGCAGAGTCTCCCCACAACAACGTCGCGCCTCTTTCTCTCCAATACATCCAACGCAAACGAAACGGTGACTGTCATGGCTGTCATCACCGACGCGCTTGGTGGAAGAACCAACATGACGGCGTCGGTACTTGTGGTGCAGCCGGCCGTGACAAACCCTGTCCAGTTTTGGACCGACACCAACAATGGCAGCCTCGCGTCGTCGCTCAACGCTGGCAACTTGAACGACGCGATGACGGTGCTTCTCTCGACGTCGGCGCTCATCCAAGCCAAGCAAACGTGCAATGCCACGTCGTGCGGCGTGCACGGCACGTGCGACCGCGTGACGGCCACGTGCACGTGCGCGCCTGGCTACTCGGGCTCGACGTGCACGATCTCGGACGACTTGCTCAACCGGATCACGGGCGAAATGCTAGCGTCGCTCTCGGTCGTGACGACGACTATCAACTCGAGCCCCGCGGCGCTGACGCAGGGTGTGCTCACGATCGGCAACATCGTCGCGCTGAGCAGCGACGGCAACATGAACGCCGCCAACGTCGCGTCCGCCGCGTCGATGCTGCAGGCCGCCACGGCCAACATGATGACGCAATCGCACCCGACTGACTTGGTTGCGTCCGTGGGCGGGACCGTTTTGGACACGTCGGCGATCCTGCTTGTGAGTGACGCCAACAACAACGCCAACGCGTCGACTGGCAGCCAACGGCGTCGCCTCACGAGCACCACCATCGGTACGAACGAAGATGTGTGACGCGGCGCCGTCACCGAAGTCGTAGCAGACGCGAGCACGACAGTTATGACGTCGCTCTTTTACATGGCTGCCATGAGCAGCCTCAATCTCCTCCCGGGCGAACCCGTGGCTCAGACAGACGCTGCCAGCGTCTCAACCTTTTCAGTCGTCGGCAGTGCGCTCTCGTTCCAAGCAACCCCTGTCCAAGGCGCGAGCAGCTCCGTTTACTCAGTGTCGCTCACCGCCGTCGCCGACGCGTGTTTGGGGGAGACGCACTACATGGATGCGATTGCGTGGGTCGCACCCGTGCACGCGTCGTTGCTCCCACGTGCGACGCCAGCGCTCGCGTCGACAGCGACCATCGCAGTGCACACGACGACGGCGCTGCTCCAGGCGCAGTACCAAGGTACGCCGCCCCTCTTTGGATGCGGCGCGCACCACCACGATAGGGGCGGCGCTCGCGATGGCAGCAATCGAACAGGACGATCCGTGCATGGTCGTGCAGAAACAAAAGGACTTGAACATGGACGAGACGTTGCCGCTCGTGTCGGTCACGCTGACGCACCCGCCGCTGACGCTCGGCCCGCGCTTCGCCACAGACTGTCGGTCATGGAACGCAACGTTGCATGGCTGGGACAACTCATTGTGCACGAAAAACATCACCAACAGCACGACGACGACGACGACATGTTCGTGTGTGGCGTTGCCAGGCACGGGGCTTGAAGTCGCCGTCGTCTCGCAAGAAGTGCTCACGTTTGTGCCCGAGAATCCGCCCGTGTATCGGCACGAGCCGTCGTCGGCAGTGCCAGCCGCCACACTGGCAGTGCTGCTTCTGCTCTACGCCGGCGGGGTCGTGTGGGGCGTCAAACGAGACAAGGCGGACAGTGAGGCTCTTCGCCTCAAGCGGCTCGGTAGGTCGTCGTCGTCGACATTGACGCTTGAGTGTTGGCATATTCAGGCATGCTAAACAAGGCAACGTGGAGCGAACTGTTGCAACATGAAGCCGACCGCGCGGCGACGGCCGCGAAAGCGCGCGACCACCACGGCCCCAGTCTGCACCGAATCAAACAAAACACCGCGGGGGCGTTTATGACTACGTTCGCGCCGTCTGCGGCCACGGCGCGGCACGACCCCGTCGAGGCCAAGGAAGACCACACGCTGGCCGCCATCGCGGCCGAAGCCGACACGCTCCAGCGCCTCCATGAAGGTACGTTTTCCTGTTCCCCTTGGTTCCCCGGTTCATCATCGACATCGTCAGGTGCCCTCTTTGGCACGTTTCGACTCGCGGCGCAGCACGTCGTCCTCCGCCGGTCCCTCCAAGCGGTCAATGCGTTCCTCCTCCTCGTCTCGGTCGTCTTTGTCGCCGTCGGTGTGGATTTCATCTACTTTCTCGGCAACACCACGCACAGCGTCGTGCTTGTCCTTTATGGGCCATCCGTTGGCACGGGGTTCCTTGGCTTTGGTCTCGTCCTCGCCGTCGTTGCGCTGCTGGGTCTCGTGGCGGCCACCCACAACACCTCGGCGCGACTCCGTGCCCTCTACGTCCTTTGCCTCCTCCTCGTCGTCGTCGCCGAGTGCGGCGTGCTGGGCGTCGCGTACAAGCACCTCGTCGATGTCGATCTTTTCCCAAAAGCCACATTTGCCTACCTCCAGACGCTCTGGCGCGGCTTCTCCCCGACGATCCGCGCCGAAGTGCAGACTCAAATGGGCTGCTGTGGCTTTGGCGATACAGCTGACGCCCCCGTCCTGCCCTGTCCCGACGAAGCGTTCCAAGACGCGCTCGCGCCGCGCGCATGCTTTGCCATCGTCTCCACCGCTGCGTCGACGCTGTTTCATCACGTGTACACGTCGCTCATTGGCGTCGTCTTGGCCCAACTCGCCGCGCTCGCGATTGCCAACGTCCTTGTGCGATGGGAAGGCATTCGCATCGACAACCTCTCGGATGGTATACCTCCACTGTTTTTTGGATTTCGTCACCAACCGTTGTAGGCGTCCGACCGGACAAGTCGCTTTTTCTCATCTTTCTCCGATGCACGCTTCCTGTGTGCTGCCACTTTGGTGCGTGCGCCATGGTGTTTGCTATCGCTGCGGGCTTGGACACACTTCTTCAGTGGGATTTATTTGAGCTCTCGACCGTGACTGTCTTTTTGAAGCTCGAGCTGGGGCTGCCGCTCGTTGTTCTCGGCGGACTCTACTTCGGTACGTATTGTGTGATGGACCACCTCATGGTACACTCTTAGTCCTCCATCTCGTGGGTGGCTGGGCACTGGCCAACGTCCGCATCCCGCAAGTCAAGTGGTTTGCCATAGGCCATGTCGTCCTCCTCATCGCCGGTGTCTGCCTCGCCATTGCGCTGTACACGGTCGAATCCAACTTGGCCACGTACGCGACGCTGCAAACGTTGCTTGAGAAGCGATACCTTGGTCTCTCGACGCACGACAAGGTCGAATTGGAGACCGATTTCGTCTGCTGTGGCTTCAGCGCCACCTCCCAAGGCGCATGTGCCGCCGCCGCATTCACATTGAATGCAACCGCCACGCCGTCGCCCCTCTGCAACACAGCCATCACGGCCGCCGTCCAGCAGTTTGCCACGATCACGCTGTATCGCCTTGTCGTCTATTTGCTCTCGCAGCTCGTGCTGCTCCTCTTTACGGGCATCTTTGTGAGCTACCACGCGTCTCGCCAACGCGCCGCCGCCGCCACGACTCTCACGACGACATCGTCGCCGCTCGATGAATTCACCGACGTGGGCAGCGTCGTCGTGAACCGCGTCTGCGCCCAAGTGCTCGTGGCCACGAGCCTTGCCGTCGCGTTCTGCGGCTCGGTCCTCGTCGCCATCGGCTGCGACCTCATCTTTCAAACGAATCTCGTCAGCGTCTCGGCCATCCTTACGGCCTTTAGCTACTACGCTGGCACGTACATCTTGCTTTTGGGGCTCGTCATGGGGGGCGCCAGTGGCCTTGGCATCTACGCTGGCCTCTCAAGGCGGAAGAAATGGCTCTGGCTGTTAGCAGTCGTCCTTCTTGGGTGCACGGTGAGCTGCCTCGCCCTCTTTGCTGCGGCCTACCGCGTCCAAAACCCCGTCAGTGCAACGGCCGTGAACGCGACCATGCTCTCAACATGGACTGGCTTGACCCCAGCCACAAAACTCTTTGTCCAGAACGCCCTCACGTGCTGCGGGTACACCAAGCTCCCAGGCAATGTCTTTACACTCCCGTACATGCAACCCACGTGGCACGACGCCAACAACGTCACAAACGTCGTGTACACCCAGCAGTGCCCCGTTGGCGCGACAGACGGCTGCGGCCCCGCCATGTTGGCCACGTTGACGCAAACCGCTACGACAACCCTCACCACGTCGTTGGCCCTCTGCGCGCTCTTCTTTGTCGTCTTCCTTGCGACTAGCGTGCTCTATTACCGCCAGGGAAAGAAGAAGCCCGTGACGTGGCGCGTCTGGGTCGGTCAAACCATGCTCATCCTCGTGGCGCTTGGCGCAAGTCTCGCACTTCTTGGCCTTGCCCTCGTCAGCATTGACCTCGCCGCGGGCACGACCATCTTTACGTCCAGTGTGGTTCAAACTGTGTTTGGTGGCTCCGTCGGCGCTCTCGTCCTCGTCTTTGTCACGTACGCGCTCGGCGTGACGTCGTACGGCGTCTACGGCGCCATCAACAAGATCCTCCATGTCCTCGTCATCTTCCTCGGCCTCACTGCGGGCCTCGTCGTGCTCGCATGGACCTCTGTCGGCGTCGTCGGCCACCTCACCACGTCCACATCCACGTGGCAGCCTGCGCTCGACGCCACCCTCGATGTCATCTGGACGCAGCTCTCGTTCGACGCGCGTCTCTTTGTCGCGATGAGCCGTCAATGCTGCGGCTACAATCCCCCGACACCCGTCGGGGCGCTTTACCGGTACGACCGCGCGGCGTCGCCCGACGGACTCTCGCTCGCGTGCCCACCGGGACTCACAACGGGCTGCCGAGTTCCGTTGCTGCAAGACGCGGCGTCGCTCCTCGGACAGCTCTTCCAGCTCCTCGTGGCCTTTGCAACGCTGGAGACGGTTGTCCTTGGCACTTCCGCCTTTCTTCTCCATGGACTCGTCGAACTCCACCGCGACGTTTGGTGTGGCATCGTCAAAAAGGTGCGGTGGTGGGTTGCCAAGTACCGAGACGACGTCGACCAGCATCATGTCGCACTCTCGGTCGTCAAGCACTTCGACGCCAAGTTTACCCGCCCCCAGCGCCTCACGTGCGTCGTGTGCGCCGTCGCGACGATGGCGTGTGTCGACGCGGCGGTCCAAGCCCAACATGGCTGCACCCGCACGTCGAGCATGGCCTGCGCGCCGCACTCTGGCGTCGCTCTCGTACGGTTCTGTACTCTGTCGCCTCTGATCGACGAATCTGCCTAGTTTTGCCTCGGCGTGCTCTACAGCTCGGTCAGCCTCGTCGTTCAAATAGCCTTTGTCCATGCGTTTGATCACATTCGCCACCGTCACGACGACGGCGACTCGGCCAAGGTTGCCGAGCGCCGCCGAAAGGAAAAAGTTTACTTTCGAGAAGTCATGCAACAAAGTTTGCATGCAATCATGGCTAAGTTTGGCCATCTCTCGATGGTCACGTCGGAAGAGCGCTTCTACAGGTTCTCTGCATCGCCCTCGACCATCCATTCATCCTTTCGCTGTAGCTGGCTCGTGGCCCAAGTCGACTGGGCTACCTTCCTCCTCTCGTGGCTTCGCATCCTCGTCGCCATTTCCATCGGTACATGGAAAGAGATGCACCACATCGTTATCTCTGCCAACCTCGTAGGTGTGTATATGATTCTCGGCAAAGTTGGGCTCGGGTTCTACATGTTTGGCATGGAAGTGCCTGGCTCAGTGGACTTTGTCGTTGTCCCGCTGCTCATGCTCGCGTCGGGCGGCGGCGTCCTGCTTCTCGCGTCGTTCAAGCGCCAGAAGTTGCATTCACGGGCCACGCACATAGGTTTCCTCGTCGCCACGGGCATCAGCATCGCCTTGGTGGTCATCCTTGCGCTCGTCGTCTTTATGATCGTCGAAGCGATAGCCGAACCCACGACGCCCCGCAATTGGACCCAGCGCAACACGGTACGCGCCCGTCGCATGCGTTGGTGCCAATGTATGTCGGGATAGGGTTTCAGTGTCTACGACACCCTCCGCGCACTCTGGATGGCCGACTCGTCTGGCGTCCTCCGCCAACAGTGGCAGACGTCGCTCAACTGCTGCGGCCTCCCCGACTTTCCCATCCGCCCTTGCCCATTAGGTCCATCGACGCTGCAGAATGTCACGGCCACGAAACTGGACGGAACGGTCGTCACCAAGTCAATCTCCGTGGTCCTTGACGTCGGCGGCTGCCTCGACAAGATGGTTGCCCAAGTGCAATCCGTGTCGCAGATTGTCCTCTCCATCTTGCTCGTCATGGGGTACCATATATCCTCATCCTCCTTGGCATCAGGACCACGACGTGCCTAGTGTCATGGAATTGGTCGTCGCGGCTTGCACGTACTTTCTCGCGCGGGACATTCTCATTTCGTGGGATTCCAAGATGCGCCGCCTCTCCGCGCCGTCGACTTCCAAGAAGGAAGTCGCGACCGACCTCTTGCCCTTCGATGTCTCGCCCGTGACTGTCGCGCCGCCCCAGCGCGGTCGCATCACGTCGGCACTCGTCCAAACCAGCATCGACAATGTCAGCACGGCCGTCGCGACTGTCTTGGCGCAGACGCCGCTCTCGCCCGCCGCGTGTCGCCTCCAGCCCATGAGCCAAGAGAAACTCAAGCTCAAGCTGCGCATTCGATACCCCGCGTGGATCGTCCATCTTCTCTACGGCATTTGCGGTGTCTGGACACTCGCGTTCGTCGCTGGCGCCATCGTCCTTGGCCTTGACCTCGGCAACACGGCCGCCATGCCGTGGCTTGGCTGTTTCTTCTTGAGTCTGGGCTTGCATCTCGCCGTGCTCGAACCCGCCTACGTCTTTGCGCTCGTCATGTCCAAGACACTCCACGCGTGGTGGAAGCAAACGTGGATGGCGGCGCTCGTGGGCGTCGGGAAGGCGATCCTGCATCTTGACCAGGATCACCGATCGGACGACGCGAATGAAGCCAAAATCATATTGGACCCGTTCCTGCGCATCCGCCACAACGCCGCGACAATTGTCCAGCGTCGATGGATGACCAAGCTCGCGCGCCTGCGCTACCTCGTCATCCTCCGCGTCGCGCGCGAGAATGCACACCGCGTCGCCGTGGAGACGCGCGCGCGGACAATCAAAGCCGCCGTCGCGAGCTTCTCGCGCGAAGAATCGGACGCGTTTGCGCTGCTCTTCCGCGACGCCGACCATGCCAAGACGGGGCTCGTCTCGTACAAGGTAAGGTTCTCGTCGTCGTCGTCGAATATGATGACGATGATGACGACGTCGTAGGTCGTGTCGCATGCCGTGTACGCGCTCGGCGTCAAAGTGCCGTCGGCCGTCGTCAAGCAATACCTCGTCGCGTTGGACCCTGGCTTTTTCGAGCTCATTGACCTCGATTACTTTCTCTACGCCATGTCGTGCATCCGCGGGTACCACCAAGAGAAGCAGGAGACGCAAGCGACGACAGATGAGCTCGTGGTGGGGAATTCGTTGGAAGGGCGGACGCAAGTGAAGAAGCAGAATGCCCTGCGGGAGATCAAGGACAAGCGAACGGCCATCTCCAAGCATTTGATGAACAAGGTACGGATACGCATGTGGGACCGATGCCGACGCACCTAGGTCGGGAAACTCGCGGCCAAGTTGCGTGTCGACACGACGGCCGAGGAAGACGCCAAGCCGACGGGCGCCTACATTTTGCTCAACACGAAGAAGACATTGCGGCCAGGGAGCGCGTCGCCGCCAACGCGGACGGGACCGACAGCGCAGCAGCGCCGGGACTTGGCGGAACCGACTTCCCCGACAGAGGGAAGTGCTGCACCCGTGATGGCGCTCGCGCTGGAGTCGCTCAACGAAAACGAAACAAAGGCAGCCGAGACGGCGGCGCCACCTGCAAAGCCAGCGGGGAAAACCGGGATGTCCGTGCGGGCTGTCAAGGACATGGAGAAGGCGATCCATCAGATGAAACTCAAGCAAAAGGCCAAAAAGTAACTTCAAACATGCATCTTTTGGGTATCTTTCAGAAAAAGCTGAGAACTTTCGAACTTTCGAACATATTTTTCGAGGTTTTGAAACGTTGAACTTGTCGAAGACGGTGAAAATAGAGACCCTTTTTCGCCTTTTTTTCGTATTTTATTGATCGAATTTGAACTGCTCGACCAACATTCCGACTGCATCTCTTCTTTCTTTGGTCGCAACATATCTTTTCATCGACCTGGACGAGAACTGCGAGAACGATGCCGCCGCTCCGGAAGATGGGTACGGTCGTCACCGACCGCATTGCTTGGTACCTCGTCTGCATCAAGAAGAGCTTTGCCCCATCGAGTCGACGCATCAAGCCGTGTCATGTGGAATCGCCCGACGCGACGGCGCATGCGACCTTTCCCATTCACAATGAGACGACAGGCGTGGTGCCTGAAGTCAACGTCCCGCATTTGCCGCCGGGGTGGAAAACATGCATGAGTCGAACGCGTGGCGAGCTCTACTACACACATTCGAAGTCGAACACCAAGCAATGGCATCACCCACTGCCGCCTGTCGTCCTTCCCCCAGGATGGACAGCCTACTGGAGCCATGACTCGGACGGCGCGTGGTACTTCTGCAACAAGGACCTGCGTCTGAAACAATGGGTGCCGCCGACACCGAACGATGTCCTGCCCCCGCTGCCGCTTCCTCTCGGCTGGAAAGGGTACAAAAGCCGACGGAGCGGCCTCTGGTACTTCAAGAACAAGGCTCTCCGTCTGCGCCAGCGCGAGTACCCGAGCCAAGAAAGCGATGCCAGTCCACTTCCCGACGCATGGAAGTCTTATGTGGGCCGCAACGGGGACGTCTACTACAAGAACAAGGCGGCGCGCGTCATGCAGTGGGAGCGCCCCACGGCCGAAACGCGCGTGCCAACGATGGATTTGCCAGACGGGTGGTTCTTCATGAAGGGTCGGCGCGGCAAATGGTTTTTTGAGAACTCGGCGCAAGGACTCAAGCAATGGGATTATCCTGTCGACGAAGGATCGCTCCCGCCCGGGTGGCGTGCGCGCCTCAGTGCGAAGAAGTGCCAGCTCTACTACGAGCACAAGGACCTGAAGATCACGCAGTGGTCGCCCCCGGTGCTTTGAGACGAAGAGAAGCGATGCATAAATGTGCCCGTGCTCGAGGAGACGATGATCTGTGGTGCATCTTTCATGAATGAGTTTTATCGATTCGTGTCTGCATTTTTTCGTTCCATTTGCCCCCCACAATTAGGGGATTTCATGTCCATATTATACTTCTCCAACGTAAGCGAAAATATGTACGGAAACTGCTGTCCTTATGAGAAATAAAGTTCGGTATCCGGATACTGAAACCTGCGCGCAAAACAACTTTTCGTTTGTGCGACCAAGATGGACTACCTCACATGCGAAGAGTGCGGCGTGTTGCAGAGCAAGGTCGACGAATTCCGGGAAAGCCAATGGGAGAACCCACGTCCAATGTGCAACACATGCGCGACGAAACGAGCGTGGTCGATGTTCGCCGCCGACATTGCGGCGTGTCCGAACGCGCACGTCATTCACAACCATGGGAAACAGGAGACCCCCACGCCTGCGGTTCAAGTCCCCGTCAATGCCCGGAATGTATCCAAGCAGCCAGCGCAGTGGGAAAAGGAAGCTGCGCAGAAAATCAAGCGGCAGCTCGAACCAGATAATGTTGCTTCGTCTGCGCTCGTGCCAAGTGTGGACAACCCCGCCGCATCGCGCGTGTCCAAGTGGTGTATCGGGTGCGAGAAAGCCGTGCGAAAGGCCCAGCGATGCAGCCAATGCAAGCGCGTCTTCTTCTGCAGTGCCGCGTGTCAAAAGGCGTGTTGGCCCACGCACAAAGCCGCCTGCTTCCGCGTGGAGGCCGAGGATCCGTCGGAAGCTCAAGCATGGGCCAAGGCACTCGCTGCGACAAGCTCATCCGACAAGAACGCCGCGTGGAATGCGTTTAGCGACATACAAACATGGCTCGCATCCAAGGAGAGCGCGCCGACGGACTTTCGCGCCGCCGACGGCATTTCACTCTTCCTCCAACAACTCGATGACGACGCGATCGACGTCGACACCAAGTGGCAGATCTTACTGCTCCTGACGCGGTTTGTGGAAAACTCGGACGCGGTCGCCGTGGACTTGCATCACTTGGGCGGCGTCTCGGTGCTCGCGACGCTCGTGGCCGACGGCACGGACTTTCGCATTCAGGTAGGACAGACGCCCTTGTCCGTGTGACGACGGGCGACGTCTAGGCCGCCGCCATCGTGACCCTCGGCTCGCTCCTTGCGTCCAATCCGACCCAACTGGCGCCGTACTACATTGAGACAGGCGCGATTGATGCTGCGCTCACGGTGCTGCTCGCGGCCAGCACCCTCCAAGACGACGTCGAGCTCGTTGCGTGTGTGCAGTCGACCGCGCTTGTGCTCCAGTTGCTCGAGCAGGACCAAGAAGCCCTTGCGCGGGTCGTTGCCTTTTCCGTGACGCCCGTTGGGACCAACGAGGCCGAGACCGACGACGATGACGCGGCAGTGTCGATCGCGACGCTCCTCGTGCGCCTCGTCGGCAACATTGACGTCATCTACCGCCTCAACCAAGCGGCGGGGGTGCCAGTGGGCCATCATCTGTACCTGAATGTCTTGACCCTTGTCGGCGCCATGGTGCACGCGCACCCCGACTGCAAAGCCGCGTTCGTCGACGCCGGGCTCCTTCCGCTCGTCTGCCGCACGATAGCATCGCACTGCCTCCCGCCACCGCCGCCGCCACCCGCGCCCTTTTGGACATGGCTCTATTTCTGGCTCGTCTCATGGGTCCGCGCCGTCTTCTTAGACTGGCGCGTGCGGCTCTCGCCCGGCGAGTCGCTCGACGTCTTGGACCGTTTCGTGCCCATCCTCACGCCGTTTCTCTCCCACGCGACGTGGTGCGACGCCGTGACGACCGACCACCATGGCATCGCGCTCGCGTGCGGCGTCCTTCATCACGTGCTGCGCTCGCCGCTCGAGTTGGCGGCGCGCACGCGCCTCGCGGCGCTCGATTTGTTTGTGTGCATGGCGCTGCCGCCGTTTGACATGGCCGACGACATCCGACACGTCCGCGTGCACGCCCACCTCGACCACGTCCTCCCCGCACTCCACGCGACGCTCGTCGACGCGTTACCGCCCGGACGTGACGACGATGCGCCAAGTGATGACGACAGCGACAAGAGCCCCGAGTCGACGCTCCGAGACATGCTGCTCTCGGAGGCCGTCAAGTGCGCGGGTCTCGTGGCCCATTTTGGCCGCTCGATGCCCATGGGCGACGTCAACATTCCGTCCGACTTGGCGCACGTTGTCATGCACGCCGCCGTGCCGGACGCTGCCAAGTGGACCGCCGTCGCGGCGCTGATCCAATGGGTACGACTACGACGATTCGACACGAGTTGACGTGTGTGGACGACGCATAGGATGTGAATGGCAACCGCGTGGCGCTGCGCGACGACGACGACTGGCGCGCGCTGCGTCGGGCCGTGGACGCGCTCTTTGAAACGACGACGACGTCGCCTCAGCAAAAAGACTTGCGCGGGCCCATCGACGCGCTCGTGGCCCGCGGCGGCGGCGGCGGCGCGACGACGACGACGCTGGAGACATAATTTATCACATTTAAATGTACGCATTGGACGAGTGCGCCGAGGACGCGGTGTACGATGACGACGCGTACGACGAGGGGACTCCATGGCGTTCCAAGACGGCCGTGACGGCGTCCTCCTCGTCGCCTTCGTCCATGATCACAATCGAATTCGAGTCGCGCGTCGGCGTGTGGTGGTGCGCCCACGCGCCATCGTGGTCTTCTTCCATGATCACGTCAGAGTACGACGATTCGTCGAGGACCGCGACCGACGATTTCACGCGGCGCGGCCGCGGCGCCACTTGAAAGACACTCGAAATGCTCGACATGCTCGAAACGCTCGAGACACTCGACGACAAACTGGTCCCGAGGGCCGCGGGGCGTTTCTGGAAGAGCGAATTGGAGAACCCGGTCGACGACGCCGTCTGGAAGGATGTGATGGATGTGTGGCTGCCAACGTCCAAGCTGCCGTCGTCGGTGACTGACCCAAAGAACGCATGACTTGGACCATTTGTGCCGTGTGGCGCCGGTGGCGGCATGGCCGCGAGGATCGCATGCGACTGATTTAGTGGCTTGGACGTGACCAGGCCGCTCGAGGGGCTGTCCATGGACTCGCGCCGCTCGGCTTTGTTGATCGAATGCAGCAGCGCTGCAATGACGACGAGACCGACGACGATCGACAAGATGAGTGCGATGGTAGTCGGCGACGGTGACGCAGACGACGCAGACAACGACATGGAACTTGGGGTCGCCATGGCGGTCGCGATAGGTGGCGGCGGCGACGACAGCGGCGCAACTGTGGGTGCTAGTGTCGGTTCCGGCGTCACGTCGGGTACGACGATCGTGTTGGACGAGTTGTTCGTCGTGTTGTGTGGGGACGAGGCATTCGTCAGGGCAAAGATACCCGCATCTACATGTCAGGGTCAGGACACATATTCACCACCACTCTTCAACGCACTGCATGTGGCCGTCGTGTTGGTCGGGCAAGCGCCGCCGCCGCCGTCTTCCTGGGCGACGCAAAAGTAGACACCGGCCACGTCTTGGGAGATGCACGGGGGGCAATTTTGGGTGCACGACGCACCGTCGTTCGAAATACATGCGACAATGGATGCGCACGATGTGGCTGTCTGTTGAGCGGCGGCGGTCCACGGAAGACCGACGACGAGGAGGACTAAGGGACGGGTGAGAAAGGACGGCATTGGAGGGGCGGTGGGTACCGGTGAGGAGTCCAGGACGGGTCGGCCGTCGGCGGCGCAATGATGATGATCGCATGCACGTCGACAGATCTGACTGACTCGGTATGTTGTTGTGGCTGCCTTTACCAGACCAACTGTCCCATGCCCAGACGAACGCAGAAACCTTGGAGCCCATGTGGCGCATAGGAACAACATTCAGTGCGTCGCGTTAAAGTACGGGTGACGCGTCGGTGTCATCACACTCGCATGCGATTGGCCCATTCAAATGTCAGTTTCCAAAATGCGCGGCGGAAATGGAGAATAGCAGCAGCGCCGAGAACACTTCCGCGGGATCTGATGAGTTCAAGGGATACGACTACTCGTCGTTGAAGCGCATCCATGCGGATCTTATTCGTCGACAGTCAAGACGCGGCGTGAAGAGCATCCGCAACCCCCGCGGGTACTTTCTCCTCGCCACGCGCTTTGCGAAGAAAGAACCGCTGCCGCTGCATTTGGTGGTACGTGCTCCTCTCAGTTCTGCGAGTGCATCCCCATCGCATGCTCTCGTAACGGGATGTAGGCCAAGGGACCGAACCTCACGAATGCCATCGCATCCAACGTCCAAGGCTACATCGACCCCAACATCCAAACCTATCTCCGAAATACATGGTGGCCCATGGCACATTTCAACCCCATCGGGTTCAAGAAGAACAAAGACGTACGTCCTATGCAACGAGTGTGCGCGACCCCACGTCTCTTTAGCTCGAACTGACCAAAGACGACTACGTGCGCTTCAATTGTAAGGTCTATCGCTCGCTTCTTCCCGACATCACATATGCCGAAGCCATCCGCCGCATCGACGTACACCTTGCTTCTTGTCATTGTGTTCCATTTCGTATGTGGCATAGAGAGACTGGCGGGACGATATCTTTCTCGACAACGACCTCGCGTGCGTCCGCATACCTTGTAGTCGCCTCAATCCTCCATCCTAGGGACGGGACAAGGTCTGTAATCGACAACGACGACGACGACAATGAGGGCGAGACCACGACCATCGTCGCTCCATCGGTCGCCGACAAGACAATGGACTTTGCGCTCTTCTGCGTCTCGGTCTTGGACCTTGCCACCTCGTGCACGGTGCGACGCGACCATAGCAGGCATCCCACCCATGTGTCTGTCTAGGCCGGCGGCATGGACGCATTGTACCTCTTCTTGCAGTCGCTGCGTGTCAAGTATACGATACACCGACAGTCAACGCATCATGGCGGGTCGTAGGATGAAGACCGTGCGCGAATTCGACGAAATCCCCAAGCCCAAATACGCCATGGACATCAACGACTCGTCTGGCACGAGTCGCGTGACTGTCTTGGTCGAGCATGGCAAGACATACACCGAGGACATCGATGTGTCCAAACGTACGATCCAAACGGCGACGCTGTACCAAGTTGGGGTACACAACCACCCGTTGGCTCGATGGTAAAAAAGACTCAACTTGTCTCGTAGCTCTTTCCAACTAAACTGCCGCTGATCACGCTCTTCTTTTCCCAGCAACCCACGGCGTAGGCTCGCACTGCATCTCCTTGAGCTTGATGCATGGGATAGGACGATGGACTTTTACGTGAAAGCGATCGATTCGAGCAAGCCCATGACGGACGAATCCGCGTCGTGGAAGATTTCCAGCGTCGTGGCTGCGGTTCTCGTGTACAAGACACCCGACGACGTTGACATTACGTCGATCGAGTACGAGACGATGGAATACTTTGTAATTCCGACGTCTGCGACCAGCGAAGCCTCGTACCAGGTCGACTTTGATATCGATACATGGCCTCACGAATGGCTTAGATTACAAGTGTCCTCCAAGACGCGACGCCACTCGACTTCGACAGCGCGTTCTACGGCTCCGTGGCGGCCAAGCGAGTGCGGCTCTTTGGTTTGACGCATCCCGAGCCCGTGCCGCTCGTGCTGACGCTCACGACCGAGCCAACCACGACAGAGTCAGTCCACTTGGACGGACGAAAGCGTAACGTGATTGGCTGCTTCTACCTCGTGCACCGCGACGAGCATGGCCTTTCGTCGTACCGGCACCAGTACCACCAAGTGATTTTGGACAGCAACGTTGAAACCAAAGTTCAAATCGTGTGCCCCATCAAGAAGACGGGGTTTTATTACGCTGCGCTCTATAGCCTCTACGAAATGCAGGTACGGCCACCGACCGCGTCGTCGTCGTTGACCTTGTCGCAGTTCCTCGTCGAGTACAACCACATGCTTTTGCCCTTGGATGCGTCTGGTGAGACCAACTCGGCCTTGGACGACCGCCCCAAATCGAGCCTCGACAGCGTCCCACTCATTGATGGGTTCATGCCATGCTACTTTCCCGGTGCCAAGATTCCCGTCCAAGTCCCACACGGCAAAAACTCGCTCCGCGCCAAGGTGGCCTTTGCATCTCATGCATCGAAGTTGACACATTGAATGTGTAGATTTATTCGCTGCGGCTTCAGCAACGCACGGCGAAAATGCAACTCCAGGACGAAGCGTTCCGAACAAAGACGATGACGCAGATGCGAATCACGGACGAACGACACAAGGCGCGGCGACATCAATCCATGATTCCGATTGAAGCTGCACGACGGAAGAGTCCAACGCGGGCGAGCGCGTCGGCGGCCCGCGAGTGCGAACTCCTCCAAGAATATTTTGCCCACATGGCCAAGACACAGCCAACGTTTGACGAGTTGCGGCGGCAGGAAGCCGAGCTCGCGCATCGGGCCACGCAAGTCGAACAACTGGCCGACAACTTCGAAACTGTCTACGCCGATGACAAGGAGTTTTTGAAAATGAGCGAAAAACACAAATCGATGCGCCTGGGTGCAATGAACGACGAGCCGCCCCAAAAGGACGGTGTCTTTGCAGCTGAAGAGTACCGAAATGGCGCCGATTACCTCGAGGTGCGAGTACTTGGGTCTACGGACGATGGCTCAAGGCGTTGGCGTAGACATTGGGGCGGGATCTGTACGACGAAGTCGATCGAGCCAATGCACTTGCGCGACACAAAGCCACGTCGGCCGACGTCGAACACAATTTATACTTGGCCATGGCGAGGCATCAATTTCTCTCAACAGGTGGGTGCACTATGATCAACCTCGCTCCCCTTGACACAATATGACGTAGGCGATGTCCAGGAACTTCGAGACTCGCTCGTTGAAAACGGCCAACTTAAGGAAAAATTCCAGCCTTGGAAGCCCGAGCGCGCGTCGGCGGCGATCATCATGCCCAAGACGTACCTGTCGGCCAAGCTGCCTTGGCAGCCCATGTGGCAGACGCCGCCGACACAACCAGATCCACTGATCCACCACAGCCCCAAGAAGCCCCATCATGGCATCCACGATGCGGCAGGTGGCACAAAGCTCCCAAGTCCGGTCAAGTCGAGTCCGACGAAACCCATCCCGATCCACAACACCAAAGAAGACCAAGTCCTCCCGGTGTGCAAACCGACGCCACCGCCGCCCAGGGCCAACAAGACAGCGCCGGACGCGTCGGTCGTGACGACTATTCTCATGCGGCGACAATTGGTCGACCACGAGAATACGACCATGGCGCTCAGTCCGTCGGATCCACACCTTCGGGAACCTTCACTCCAAGGCACAAGACCACATCGACCATCCACAGCCGCGCCTGGCCTGCCGACACAAGTCTCGACTGAGCCGGACACAGCCATGGCTGAGAAAACGACGACGACGGGTGGACACGAGGACACGACACTGTCCCTCGACCAATCGCCGCCACCACTGAGCGAGACATTTCGAAAACGAAAACAGCCCAAAAAAGTGGCGCTGCAGTTGCCGTGGTCGAGGCTGCAAAAGGACGAAGCCAAGCCTGCGCCACCAGCCATCACGTTTGCGCCGGCGGTCAACCAGGTGACCGACGACGTTGTTCGAGTGCGGGAGGTTCCATACCACGTGGTGCGGCATCACAACAAGGTGGTCGCGATGGAAGAAGAGAATGGCCGCGTGTTGCTGCACCATGACGCGACGATCGCCGCGAGTCGGTCGAAAAAGACATGTTCGTCCAAGAAGGGGACGGACAAGGAAGCGCGGCGGCGCACCAAAATGGATGGCCTGCGAGTGGCCAAAGTGCTCGGGAACGAACGCATGGCGCTCGTGTGGGCGCAGATTGCAGACGATTTTGCATGGGCCGCCGAGGAAAACCCGCCGACTTGATGTACAGTGTAAAGAGTTTCAAGCCAGAGATACTTTGCGGCGTTTCGTCGACGGCGTCTTCGTAAAGAGCGCGATGAAGAGGCCGCCCATGCGCTCGAGTGGCGTGAATCGAATCGTGTGGTCTACGTGGCCCCGCTATGTGGACGCAATTAATGCGACAGACCACGGACGCAATCCGCAACAGTACCTGATGGGGCACGCCGGTCGTGTCAAAGGGCACGAGGGCCGCCGTGGGTGTGTCCTTTAAGAACGCCTCGACGACTGCTTCGTTCTGCTTTCGGGACAAACTGCACGTGCTGTAGACCATGCGGCCGCCGTCCTTGAGAAGGCGGAATCCGTTCCGGATGAGATCGGCCTGGAGGTCCAAGATGCCTTGCACGTGGGTCGGGTTGAGGTACTTGTCGAGGTAGTCGGCCCACTCGGCATCGGTCGACATTTTCACCAAGTGCCGCAGTGACCCGTCGTGCGTGCACTCGGCGTCCACGAGCACCTTGTCGTAGCGTGTCGTCGGATTGTTGTTGTCGCCGTCGTTTGTGGCGACCGCTTTGCCTTGTTTGGCCAATCGGGCGCGTGCACTACCCAGTGACGTCATCCATCCGACACGACGACGACGACGAGACCACAAACCTCTTGTTCATGCGCTTCCGCGCCATGGTCTTTTGGGACCGCGCGGCGATTTCTGCCGAGTCCAAGATCGTTTCGAGGACAGAACTCGTGTCGTTGGACGTGGGCAGCACGTCAAAGGTGCGCCCGTCGGCGTGGAAGAGGCGGCATCGCCACGGTGATGACAACGACGGACTGGGCGTGGGTTGAATGAGATTGTACTTGTGCACCAGCGTCCGACAAGCCGCGATGCGGTTCTTGGAAAAGTCGACCTAAAGACGCGTGAAGCGACGATAATCCGATTCCTCGACGCACCCCCGTGATGCTGCCGTGTTTCCCCAGCACGTCGGCGAGCATCGTGAGTTTGGCGCCGGGCGCGCAGCAGAGATCCAAGACGTGGTCGCCTGGCTGTGGATCCAACACACTCACGGCATATCCCGAACTCGCTTCCATGCCGTAGATCTTGCCGGCGACGTACAGCTCGCTCTGGGCGAGGGAGACGGCGGACGGGATCGCGTAGAAGCAGCGCAGCCACGGCACGGTCTCGAGGTCGGAAAAGTGCCGACGCAGCTCGTCTTCGGTCACGCTGGCGTCCTTGGTGCTACACGAGTGAGGCGACGACGCAGGAGGAGACGGACCGAAAGTAACGCGGCATGGCGCTCGGGTCGACGTCATAGACCTTGGGATCGATGTCATGCTCGTGCACAAACTCGAGAAAGGCAGGAGGAACATGCAACTTGTTGCACGAGATGACTTGTTCGTCGTCGAGTTCGTCGTCGACGGGCAGCGCCGGGACCTTGGACGTGGTGGGGTCGGTCGCCATCAGAGCCAAATAAATCCTTGTATCTGATTGGTCCATCCCATCATTGTTGCGTCATGTGATTGGCCAAGACAAGTGCTGATCCAATTTCAGCATCAAGTTCAAGCCATAATGAAGACCTTCGCCCAAGGAGTATGATGCTCCCTCCCACATATCATGTTTACAACCATGGGCCAAAACGATATGTTTCCTACGCGATTGACACGACACAAGACCTTGGACGTCTTGTTGCAGCGAGAGGTGTTGCAAGTGCGCGTCGTACACTTCCTCGATGCCTGACGCACAGCAAAACTTCAACGCGAACGACATGGTCCCTTGGTTAGCTGTATTTGGACCGCCAGTAGCCCTTCCTGTACCACGAACTCCCATCTCCTTCGGGGACAGATTCAACGACGGGAACCCAATCGTTTGGTCGCGGTCCAAGTTCTTCCATCGACCGAATGAGCTGGTGTTTTTCATGCAGCACGTGGGCGTTGTTTGGCGAATAGACGACCGACGACGACGACGCAGACGACGGAGGTTTCGTTGTCTCGGGCTCGTGTCGTTGTTTCAGCGGCGGAGTGGTTGCAGTGTGTTCAAAGAGTTGTTGGAACTGCGCGTGGAGGATGCTCAGTTGATTCTGGAGATGTTGGGACCCCAAGGCATCGGCGACGGACGGCGGATACTGCGATGGTGGTGGTGGCGGCGGCGGCGCGTGGGCGACACCACCATGCGGCACGGTCGAGTGCATGGGGCGTTGCGTCAAGTAGACGCGGATCGTATGGAGTTGTTCCTACCGCCACCATGAGCCGATGGGATGCAAGCAGCATGCACACCATGAGATGTTTGTTGTTGTCTTCGAGGCGAGAGATTTCCTTGTTGAGGAAATCTCGCTCCGAGTGACACGTTTTGATCTGGCGCTCCATTTCGCGCCGCTCGTCGTACCACGCAGCCTCCCGTTGGCTCGTCTGCTGCTTCTCCCGAAGCCAGCTCTCTTCAAACTCAGACTTGCAATGAGCAACGACGTCGTCGCACCGCCGCTTCCACTCGTCGCACGCCCTACATCGTCGTCCTTCGTCAGGCTTGCCCTCACGTAAGCCGACTACCTCTGCGTCGCGGCGGCGGCCAATTGAGGGATCTGCGCCGCCACTTGCTTCTTTGCATGCTCGGTGTCTTGCGCCCACTGCCTCTCCAACTGGGCCTTGCTCGACGCTTCGTCCTGCAGCTGCGACTTGAGTTCCTTGACTTGTGCCTCCAACACTTTGGTGGCCGTCCGCAGTTCGTTGATCACGTGGTGGTTCTCGCCTTCGATGTTGCGAGCCTTGAGCCGACCGACTTCTTCTTTCCTACCACACGTCGAATGAGTCGATGATTTCTCGCCATGGCGTCATACAGATCCAAAATGTCGGCATCGCGCTGTTCGACGCGCCCTGCTTCTTTGAGCCGCCACTTTTCCGCCGTGGCGAATTTTTCGTCGGCGCGCGAGAGGTCGTATTCATACCTGCGGACGAGCTTAACCCAAGCCCTAGATTCAACGGTCGAACCTCGCATTCAAGCTCTCGAGTTCTCGGAGGCGAAACAAGTACTTGTCCGTCTCGGTGCGCGCCTGGCACAGACCGACGATGACGCCACATGCGACGAGACTATTGTGTACCTCGGACCGCAGCGTCTGAAGCTGCGCTTCCAACGTCAGAACTTTCTTTTCCACGGCGCTCTTTTCATTGTGCACGAGTTCCAACCGCTGCTTCTCGAGAAAGTCCTTCCTCGTGTACTCTTCCAATTGCGCTGCCCATCGTCGTCATGGCATCTATCGTCGTCCGGTCGCATCCTACCTTTGCACTGGAGCAACTGCGACGCCTCGAGGGACATGGTTTGCTTCATGTTGCGCAGTTCAAAGTCGGCCGTCGATTTGACGTCCCGCATGCGCGCCAAGTCAATGTTCAAACTCTCGAGCTCCTTCTTCAGCGCGTGAACTTCGACCGTTTGAACACTCCCGCGCTCTTTTTCGCGCCGCAACTATTCGAATGGCCACGTGATTGGTGATGACACGGCCGTGTCAGACCTCCTCCATTTCGAGCTGCCATTTGGACTGGGCGTGTACGTGTTCTTCCTTTTGAAGTTTTGTCCGCTTTTCCGCTTCGTCGCGCTCCGCCGCCGCCCGCTGGACCCGTTCTTGGCTACACACGACCCCTTGTGTCACATCCCACGAGAGCGAAAATGGGGCATACAGCGCCTGCAGCTCGCGTTCGGCCGTTCGTTTTTCGTCGGCCAGCGCACCCGCCCTCGTCCGTTCGTTGTCTTCCATTGCGCGTACTTTGGCACTCTATGGACCACCCATTTTAAGACGTCCCCCACGTGCCCTTACCATCTCGGCCAACTGCACTTTGGCAGTTTGGTACTCGTCCCTCGCCTGCTCCCACTTGCGTTCGACATCCTCTGTCGTTTTGGCGAGCTGCTTGGTCGATCGTTCGAACTCGTCGCGCTCTCGCTCAATGTCTTGGAGTCGGTCGCGCGCCGCCTCCACATCCTTCTCGACGCCCACCCGTCGTTTTCGCTCCGCTTCGAGTTCGGCCGCGCCCTTTTTATCTTTTTCGTCGACCGTTGCTCGCTGCGCCAACCAATCGGGTGAGTCATGTTTCGTGCGTTCGTCTGTCGTGCGTTCGTACCAACTCGGCAATCGTGGCCGTCTGGTCGGTCAATTGCGTCTGCAGTCGCCGCAGGTCGTCTTCTTGCTCGGCGGCCTTTTTCTTGAGTCGCTCTAAGTCCCCCGTCGAATGCTGGAGCGTGATGTTGGTTGCTTGGCGCATGAGGAGTTGCTCTCGCAGATCTTCCACCTGCCAAGAGTCTGAGTCAATGGCCCTGTCTACATGAGGTCTACCTCGATCGAGTGTTCCTTGGCTTTCATAGTCATCTCGTCCTCCTTCTTCTTGGCCATGCGATCACCTTCAGCTTGCACCTGCGCGACCTGGGCAGTCAATTTCGCCACTTCGTCGGCCTTGTCATCTAGCGCATTCGACGTCGTCCGCAGCTTCGTCTCGAGGTCCGCAATCACTTTGGCGTTGCTGCTGCTGCTCTCGGTCCCTTCCTCTTTCTTGGCCTCGAGCGCCGCGATTTTGGCCTTCATCTCGTTCACTTTCATGCGCAGGTAGTTGGATTCCTTTGCTTCCACGTCGGCCGCTTCCTTTTCACGTTGGAGCGATTCGATCTCACGCTGCAGCACAACTTTCGACTGTCGCTCATTCTTTTCGCTCGCCTCGCGCTCCCGTTTCAACTGCGCTACTTCGCTTTTCAGCGTCTCGATCTGCGCTTCAAGGGCTTTGACGTGGGCCGTCGACGCCGCGGACGACGTCGAAGCTGTGGTGGGTTGGGGGTTGTAGCCCGAGCTCATGGACGCAAACGACGACGGAACGGGTGTGATGGGCGTTGCAGGTGGTACACTTGCCGTCATCGACGACACCGGCGTGGGCTGTGGCTTGAACATCGATGGTGTCGCGACAACCGCTGCTTTGGTGGTCATGGGAGTCGGCGCCACGGGTTTGGGGTCGTCTACGCGCTTGATGGCGGATACGATGCTCGCCTTGGCCGGGATCGGCGCATGCTACATGTGTCTTTGCAACCCTCATGCGACGCAACACGTACGAAATCGTCGTCTTCGTCGTCCAAGAGCCACGACTGCGCGTCTTTACCAAACCCCATTGGCTTGGTCGTCGTTGCGTTGGCTGGTTTGGTGTTGTTTGGTTTCCGTGCCGGCTGGTCGTCCAAGTCCTCGACGTCGAATTCCTGGACGGCGCTGCTGCTCCGACTCACGGGCTTCGGCGCGTTGTTGAGAGTCTTGGCTTTCTTGGCGTCGTCGGCCTTTTTCGCCGCCGCGTCAGCGTCGTCGGCTTTCTTCTTCAGGATCAACTCGCTGTAATGCTTGTCCATTGGATGCTCCCACACGCTCTCCTCCGTGTTGACATTGAAATAGTAGATCGTCCCGTCGTCAGTCTCGCCTGTCGTCGTCAGTGTGCTGCATGCACTGTCGCTTTACCTTGTTCCCAGTCGGACGGGAGCGGCGCCGTCAGTGCCTCCTCGACGATCCAGAGGTACTGCGGGTCCTTGTCCGGGTCAAGCCCAAGCGTCTTGGCATGATCCCGGACGGCCTCCTTGTACTCGGGGCTCGACTTGTCCATCGTCGTCGTCGATGTACAGCACCTTCGGCCGCCGACCAAAAAAGCAGGCGGCGGAGGGACAGTTACACTATTTATCCCCCGAAACGCCTGCCCCACACTTCCAAACGATATGCTCTTCCCGCTCGTGTTCCCGGCGGATGACAAGGCAACAACCAAGTGCGACGACGTTCGCGATGCGACTGTGGCACTGTCGTCCTCGCCGCGCCGCACCCAAAAACCACCCAAACCTCGTCCGCCCACGCTTGGCGGCCCCGTCGACACGGTGCGTGTCATCGAATCCAACGTCACGCGCCTTCGGGCACTCGAGCTCGCCAAGCTACCGTACATGACAGAACTCGCGCCCTACCGCGCAAGGCGCCACCCCGAATCCCTCAGCACGCTCGGCCGATGCACCATGTACACGATGCACAAGAAGCGGCTCGAGCTCCAAGCCCAAACCGTTGTCTCGAACGACCACGTCTTCCCCGGGACGCCGTCCGTATTACCACACCGCCGCCACCTCATGCCACCTCCTCATACACCCTCTCCGCCGCCGTCGTCGGCAACCTTTTTAGTCCCCCAGCTGCCCTTGCCATCATCTCCGTCGTCGCCACCGTTTCACCATTCGTCGCCGGTGGCTTCGTCCCCCCGCCTCTCCGTCACCTACCGCCGCGCGTCCTTCTCTACGCAGTCGCCCCCACAACTAATGTCCCCGCCGAAACCCGTCGTGCGCCTCAACGTACACCTTCCGCTGACTCACGACACTAGGTACCGCTCCCCCCTAAGCGCAAACGAACCAAGCCCCCCAAGCTCAGCTGTCCGTTTGGTTCCCGCAGTCGCCCCGAGGCCGCCCCCGGCGATGCGTGCCACCCAACGCACGTCGTGACCAAGTACCACGGCCACTTGAGCGACTACAACATTGAAGCGCTCATGGCCGAGACGGGCTTTGACCGCGCCGAGCTTTACACGCTCTGGGGACGCTTCAAAGCGCTCTGTTCGCTCTCCAAGAGCCCACGCGGCATCGGTAACTGTGGCTTTGCCTGGCAATCTTGACCACTTGGCGTAGACCAAGATACGTTTCGCACGGGCGTCCCGCTCCTCTCGATCGAAGATTCGCTGTTTGTGGACCGCGTGTTTGCGATTTTGGACGTCGAGCAGGCGGGCTTGATCGACTGGACCCATTTCATCCGCGCCATGTCGGCGCTCGACAAGGGCGACGCGCGGGACCGCATCCGCTTCCTCTTTCAGGTGGTGCATCGTCTCGTCCTGAGGCGGCAGGACGATGATATCGGCGTTAGGTCTACGACCTCAATTGTGATGGCACGATCGGCCAAGACGAACTCGCGACCTTCTTTGTCTCGAGTCTTATGGTCAACACCCCCAACGACGACCTCCACGAAGTCACGCGGCAATTCGTGGACGAGATCCTGCACAAGATGCACCCGACGGGAGGCGGCGTCGTCTCGGTCCAAGACGTGCTCAACTACATTGAGCGCGCGCCAGGCGACGACCTCTTTGCTCTCTTTGGGCGAACCATGCTGCACGACAGCGACCGGCATCGGGGTGACCAAGCGGCGGCGACATCGACCCTCGACGACAATGACGACGACGACGCCTGGCCGGACGACGATGATGCCACGTAGCCAGGCTTGCATGTGAAAAAGACCTTCATGCGCATCCCCGATATCTCCGCGTGCCGCACATTGTGTCGCATGCCATCATGAGTGTGTCGCCCACCACGCACAGCAGTGAGCAAGTGCTTGTCCCAGCGCGCTGTCGTTGGCGACCATACTCCGTGGCGGCGGCAGGCCCGCGCGGAGGTGGCCATCGTACTAGCACGTCGACCGGGCTTCTCGACACCCATGCACTTGATGAACGAGCGACGCCGCCGCCTCGTCGCATCCACGCCCATCAACCCCGTGGCTGCTGTGGCATGTTGGTGTGCCAGCTATCATCTCGTGTTTGATTGGCTCGTGGAAAAGATTTCCACCAATCAGACGCGATTCATGGCCGCTTCAACCGTGAGAAGCACTTGAAGATCAGTTAGTTGGCTTCCGTGGAAAAAACAAGCGGTCGCGATCATCAAACTACAATGGCGACCTCACCGCCAAAGCGCTATGGCAGCATGGAGGATCCCGCGTCTGAGCCACCCATCGTCGCCGCCGCCGCGCCCATATGGAAGGGACTCGCCGTCGTCACCGTCACTTCGTTCCTCATCCTCGCCCTCGACTGCATTCCATTCAACAACGCGGCTGTGGCGTCAAAAGCAGAGCGACGGTACGACGTCGTCGTCATCGGCAGTGGACCCGCGGGTCTCGTTGCCGCGGAGTTTCTCTCGAGAGACCCCAAGGTCGATGTCTTGGTCTTGGAAGCGGGTGGTCCGAGTCTTCAGGTGCACTCCCTCTGTCTGCGATCGTCTCATGGACACATTGCAGAACACGGGCGGGACGTTGGTTCCGACCTACGCGCGCGAGAAGGGATGGACGTATTTTGACATCCCAGGTAAACAATCTCTCTTGATTCATCCCTTATGTGCGCCAGGCGAATACGCGAACGTTGCGTTCATGATGCCGCCCAATGTCTCGGACCTATGGCGGATGGAATGGCTCGAGTCGCCCAAGAACCATCTCGCGAAACTCATCGGCGGCTCGTCTTCCATCAATGCGGCGCTCTACTTTCGGTCCCCGGACGCTTATGTTGACGAGATCCATTGGCCGTACTCGGCGCGTGCCGTCGCCGACGGGTATATCTCGTCTTCCTCCTCTGTCTTGCTCTCACACGTTGTAGGTTTGAAGCCATCGAGCAAATGTTTGGCTGGACCGACTTGCCGTCGACGGATGGTCAATACTATGCCCAAGGCGTCTACGATGTCCTGAGTTCGGCACTCAAGCTCGCCAACTACACGCAGCACGACATTAACCGCGACCGAAACCTCAAGCATCAAGTCTTTGGCCACCCGCCGTTCACGATCAAGCACGGGTACGTCCGCCGTCGTCGTCATGCACTCGTAACATTGCCAGGCTACGCGACTCGCCGGCCAAGACGTTCTACGGCGCGATCGCGACGCGTCCCAACGTCGCCTTTGAAACGTGGGCGACGGTGCTGCAGATTCAACACACAAACGGGACCGCGACCGACGTCGTCTACAACCGCACGAATCAGCCGACCCTCATGACGGCACGGCTCAAGCCCCATGGCGCCGTCATCGTGGCGGCCGGGTCGCTCAACACGCCAAAGCTGCTTGTCCAATCTGGCATTGGTCCCACCACCCAACTCCCACTCGTACCGTCGACTCCATCTCTTCTTTCCATACCCCTCATGTGGTTTACCTAGGTCCAATCGCTCGACTTGCCGCTGCCGCTCTCGGTCGAGACGTGGATCGACAACGACCATGTTGGCCACCATCTCTTTGACACGCATCAAGTCGCGCTGACGTTTCGCACGCGCACGCACCTCATGGATCCATATTCATTTGGCTTTGACTACATCCATCCGTCGGCAGATGCAGTCGACCAATACGTCCACCGTGGTCAAGCGGGGCCGCTCGCAAGCTCCAACCCGGTCCTGATTGGCTACGAGACATTGGCGCATCCGACGACGGGCGCGCCATATCATTTTCAACTGAGCGTCTTTCCCCATGCCCTCCCCCACATAAACATGACAACGTCGCCGTACGATTGGACCATTTGCTTCAATTTGAACAACCCGAGGTCGCGCGGCGCCGTCGGCTTTCGACCGACCAACAGCAGCACGCCGTCGTATGGCCTCCTCGACACCCCCGACGACGCCATGGGCCTCTATTGGCGCGACACCGACGACCTCGCCATGATGCACCGCTTTATGAATGTGACCATGACACGCCTCGCCCAGGTTGACACGGTCGCCATCTTCCCCCCCGAGACGACGTCCAACACGACATGGAACGCGGCACCGCGCGAGTGGATTCGACGCCACACCCTCATCACGGACCACTTTGGCGGGACGTGCGCGACTGCGGCGGACAACTCAACGACACGTCGCTGCGCCGACGCGCACTTCCGTGTCCAAGGCACGTCCAACATCTTTGTGGGCGATGGCAGTTTGGTCGCGTCCGGGACTGTGAATCCGTACGGGTTTGTCATGTACACGGGGTACCAAACCGGTGTCAACGTCCAACAGTTTCTAGCAGCGCCCAACGTTCGAGACGTGGTTTGATAGGGTGTTTATTAATTCTACACAAGAGGCATGTGAGTGGACGTGTGGGGGGTTTGTGGTGGGGACCTGTAATGTCCGAAAGATAGTCTCGGAAAATTTGAACCGGTGGCGCACGGGTTGCTTGCCGCGGACGCGCGCGTAGACGATGTGGGTTTTCGGTGACGACGTCGCGTCACCCTGTGTCTCCCACGAGCCCTTGACCTAGGAGAGATGTCGCGACAATGCCCAACGACGAGGCCATACGTATGTGGGCTTGATGGGGCTCGTGGTCGCCTTGGGAAGGGTGACGGGGGCGGCGGGGGCGTGTGTGGGTTTGGGCTACGAATGAAACATGACGTGGCAGCACGTAGTGGCCTCGTACTGGTTGCACTTGGCTGGCTTTGATCGGGGAGACGGGGAGTTTGGGCAACACGACATGTCTACGCAATCAACGCACGTTGCGACAGAGTCGTCCAGTCAACGACGCACTTGTCTGTGTGGGGTGCCGTGGGGAGTTGAAGGGATGACGGTGGGTGTGGCGGTGTCTTGGCCTACGATAATATGCCAGCGGTCAAAAGTTGACATGTTGGGCAGTCGTACGTTGTAGTTGTGGAGCTTGAGTCTGGAATTCCGGCTTGGATTCCGCTTCCCGCCGGCCTTTTCCTTGCCTGGCTGGTACACGACCTTGACGCCGACTTCGAGGCGATTGGTGTCGATCTGCGGCAAGTGAAAGTCTGGGATCGGTTCGGGCACATGTTCCCCCAGTAGCTTCTCCATCTGTCCCTTGCGCATCGACTTGTTGCGATGCACGTATGGGTGGTGGTGATTGTGTTTGCCTACGTCGCCCCGATCAGCGCCTCTCGTCCATGCGATTTCGAACCGTCGTCATGCGGCGTCGCGTCCGTGATGGCAAAGCCCGTGGGCACGTCAAAGAACTCGCCGTCTCCCCGCGGCACGGCGCCGCGCCCCCCGACGTCGATGACTTCGCCGGCGTCGGCGGCCAGCACGGGCCGCTCCAGCATGGCCCTTTTTCGCTGCGCCATCTTTTCTTCGTACGCCGCCGTCGCGTGCTGCGATTCGAGGTAGCTCAAAATGTCGCGCCGCCGCGCGAGCTCGCGCGGGCTCAGCTGCCGCGGCGTTCCGAGCGAAAAGATGTTGGACATGGCCGCTTCGTCGATCGTCGGCGCCGACGGGGCCTCGACATGCATGTGCACGTCAACCTCATCTGTCGCGACTTTGTGCGATTGGATGGTCGCGGCGACCGAATACCGTGTCGATGCGCGCCCGTGGACGATCGACCCGCGGACGCTCGTCGTCGTCGTCGCGTCCTTCTCGGGCGACACGTCCGGCCGCACGGGGCGCGCCGGCAGCTCGTACGGCGCGTGTGCGTCGTTGGGCGTTGGACTAGTCTCGTCGGGCGCGACAAAGACGACGACGTCACGCAATGACGACGGCCGCGGCTTGGGCGTGCGTTTCTTGGCCGCTTTGACCGCCGCGGCCGTCAGCTTGGCCAGGTGCGCCGCCTCGAGCCGTGCGTCGTGCTCAATGTGGGATTGCTCGATGATGAACGTGGCTTCCGCGGCCGAGAGGAAGAGCGGCATGGCCTGGAAGACCGCAACGACAGCGTCGTGCGGGACCGATGCGACGCCGTCGGGGCTGTGTTGAGCCACGAGGATCGTCGTGGCGTGCCGTTGCTGTGTCACAAACGCGTGCGCGCGCCCGATGGCGCGCTGGAACCCCGAGAGGTCATTGGGCAGGGCGGCGACCGCGGTCGTCGTCTGAAGCGGCGCCGCGTACTCGTCCAACGAGCTGGTGCGGTCGATGCACACGAGCGCCAACGCGGCGTAGAGGTGGTCGACGACGCGCCGGCTCGTGTGGTGCAGCTACAGTCGTCGTCAAGACACAGGCATGTCACAGAGGCTGTACCACGCGCGTCTCGGTGTGCTTGGCGTCAGATTGCAAGGCAATGCCGGTGCACAGCTCGTGGACGAAGTTGGCCACGGCGTCGTCGCCGACAAAGGGCTCCGTGTACTCGGGCAGCGGCGGCGGCGCGGCATCGGCAAGTGGCACGACGTTGCCGTCGATGACGGCCAGCGACGAGGGCGACCGCGTCGTTGTCGCATCGGGCGTCGAGTCGCTGTCCATGGCGGCCGCGGCGATGGTGGCGGTCGGATGATGGGCGAGACGCGAGGCTATAAATACCACCGCGCAACCAACGTGGCGACCCGAGCAACGGAAGTTTGGACACCAAAGACAACGCACGGCGACAAGATGCCCATGGAAGGCATGTGGAGGCGTGTCATTGCTGTGCGTGGACACGAGTGTGCTCCATCGTCGTCGAAGGTATAGTCGGAGCGTGACGATCACAATCAGGCACAAGCAGTCGATGATCGATACATGCCAAGCATCCCATTCATACCTACAAGCATGACTGCACGGCTGAATATGGTGTGATGCGGCGAGAGAACTCTTGCCGCACCACACCATGCTTATACTGTCTTGCGGATTTCGAAAGGTGATGATATTCATGTGCCTGGTGATGTCGCGCCGCCATGAGCGCCATCCGTCCTCGGAATAGTCTCATGCCACAGGAGAGACTATACCCATGAATGGGCGTTGACTTCATTGTCGCACAAATCTCACGACGACGGCGGCAGGAATGGTCCCGAAGCCGCCCTGACCCGCCGCATCCTTCGAACAATGCCTTGTCGGCTGAACCGCCTCGCCTCTGATTGGCTGACTCGACTGAAGCATTTAATGCACATCCCACATACTCAACCCCAGCTCTTTTTATTGAATCTGGCTGAATTGGTATCCGGATTCGTCCGGATTCGTGTGCACCACACACAACAGGAAGCATCACGAAGTCAGTTTCTGTTTGGCTGGTGCGAGATGTTGCAAGCTGCTGCCCGCGCCTCCCGCGCCGTCCGCGGCACTGGTGCCCGTGCGTTCTCCGCCAAGGGTGCATACACGATTGTGGATCATGAATTCGACGCTGTCGTCGTTGGTGCCGGTGGTGCTGGTCTCCGTGCCGCCATGGGTTGCGCCGAAGCTGGGTTCAAGACTGCGTGCATCACCAAGTTGTTCCCCACGCGCAGCCACACCGTCGCGGCGCAAGGTGGTATCAACGCCGCGTTGGCCAACATGACCGAAGACGACTGGCGGTGGCACATGTACGACACCGTGAAGGGGTCCGATTGGTTGGGTGACCAAGATGCCATCCACTACATGTGCAAGGAAGCCCCCCGCGCTGTCTTGGAATTGGAAGCGTACGGTCTCCCCTTTTCGCGTACCGAAGAAGGAAAGATCTACCAACGTGCCTTTGGTGGTCAATCGTTGCAATTTGGCAAGGGTGGCCAAGCCTACCGCTGCGCCTGTGCCGCCGATCGGACCGGCCATGCCATGTTGCACACGCTGTACGGCCGCTCGTTGGCGTTTGACACGGAGTACTTTATCGAGTATTTTGCGTTGGATTTGATCATGAACGACGAAGGTGACTGCTGTGGTGTCGTCGCCATGAACATGGAAGACGGGACCATCCATCGCTTCCACTCGAACAACACGGTAGGACAGATGCTGTCTCCTTGGTCGTTACTCATATGTCGTTCCTCGTAGGTCTTGGCCACTGGCGGGTACGGCCGCGCCTACTTTTCATGCACGTCGGCCCACACGTGCACGGGCGATGGTACCGGCATGGCGATCCGCGCCGGCATCCCGTTGCAAGATCCCGAATTTGTGCAATTCCACCCGACTGGTATCTATGGCGCTGGCTGCTTGATCACGGAAGGCTCGCGCGGCGAAGGCGGCATCTTGCGTAACTCGGAAGGCGAACGTTTCATGGAACGCTACGCGCCGTCGGCCAAGGATTTGGCGTCGCGCGACGTTGTGTCCCGCGCCATGACGATGGAAATCCGCGAAGGCCGCGGCGTCGGCAAGGAAAAGGACCACATTTACTTGCATTTGGACCACTTGCCCCCGGAGTTGTTGGCTGAACGCCTCCCCGGTATCTCTGAAACCGCCGCGATTTTTGCCGGCGTTGATGTGACCAAGGAACCCATCCCGGTCTTGCCCACGGTCCATTACAACATGGGCGGTATCCCGACCAACCATTTCGGCGAAGTCGTTGTCCCCGACGTCAAGGTAGATGACGACTCCATGCTCTGCCTCACCTCATGCGCGCTTGTGACTAGGGCCTCCCCGATGCCAACAACATGTACCCCGACAAGGTTGTCAAGGGCTTGTTTGCCGCGGGCGAAGCCGCCTGCGCATCCGTCCACGGCGCCAACCGCCTCGGCGCCAACTCGCTCTTAGACATTGTCGTGTTTGGCCGCGCGTGTGCGCTCCGCATCGCCGACATTTCGAAGCCCGGCGAGAAGAAACGCCCGTTGCCCCGCAGCGCCGGCGAGCAGTCTCTCGACATGGTCGATTCGATCCGTTATGCCAATGGCGCGATCCCGACCGCCGAGTTGCGCTTGGAAATGCAAAAGACGATGCAGTCGGATGCTGCCGTGTACCGCACCCAAGAGACGTTGGCCGAAGGCGTTGAAAAGATTGACAAGATCACGCCCAAGTTCAAGGACATCAAGGTCACGGACCGCTCGCTCATTTGGAACACGGACTTGATTGAAACAATCGAACTCAAGAACTTGTTGGCGTGCGCGTCGGCGACGATGCACGGCGCCGAAGCGCGCAAGGAGTCGCGCGGCGCCCACGCGCGCGAAGACTTTTCGGCCCGCGACGACGTCAACTGGATGAAGCACACGCTCGCGTATCACGACAGTGAGACGTTCAAGACGCACATTGCGTACCGTGCCGTCCACTACCACACCCTCGACGAAGAAGAGTGCCAGACGGTTGCCCCCGTGGCCCGTGTGTATTAGAGTCCATGACTATGTGCGCGCATATATAATGGATGCTACTGCTTGCGTTAAAAAATATGGTGGTCGTTCTAACTCATGTCGACGTCGCGCGGGCTGGACGTCGTGGCGGCGCCACTTGACGCTTTCGGCGACGATGCTGAGGAGAACGTGCCATTGGCAAGCGCCGTCGCGGCCGTGGGGGACTTGGGGAGCTTCTCGGGCTTGGTGCGCGCGGCGCCGCACTTGGGACACTTGCGGCCGGCGTCGCACTTGATCTCGTCGCAGTCGATCTGTTTCACAAACGAGGCATGCAGTCGACGGAGCACGTGTTGCAATGCCGCCACTTCCGACGACGAGAGACCGTCCACGTCGACCTTCCCCGTCTCGGCATACTGCTCGACGCGCGCGAGAAACGTGGACGTGTTGAGCGCGATGGCGTCGCCTAGTCCGTGCTCTTGTGTGATGGTTGCGACGATGTCTTCGCCAGCAGAAGAAAGTCCAGTGGCGTGTTCAGTGACGACAAGCGGTTGGATCGCGCCGCTCTCACTCGCGAGGGTGGCGGTGCCTTCGGCCATCGGGGTCAGGTGCTGCTGGGCGGATGGTGTGAATGGCGTTGATGTCATTGGAGATGCCAACTGTGACAAGAGCGTGTGCGACCGCCCACGCGACGAGATGTAGGATATCATGGTGACTTTTACACTCTGAATACGGTAATGAAACGATGACATCACTTTAATGCCTCTTCTTTATAATTGGACATATTCATTTTGAGAGTAACGAGCACTAATTCGATTGGTTTGTAAATGGTCAAGGATATGACGGTTGTCGTCGCGCTCACTTACCTCTCCCAGAAAATACCTCTATGAAAACATAATACTTTCAATATTATTTAATTTGACAGTATTAGTAAGTTTTTGAAAATGTCGGCGATGGCGGGAGGAGCGGGTTACGGCGGCGCTTCGTTGATGACAAAGGAGGAGAAGGGACAAGAGAAGAAAGGCTCGAGCGACTTCGGAGAACTCGCTGACGTCATTGTGCCACCGCAGGTTGAAGCAATCGATGTGGCCGGGGAGATGATCGGCCACGCGGCGCTTGAGTCGGCCGACGAGATCCCGAACGAGCTGCCGATAGGCCCCACCGACGACGACGACGCGATGCAGGACGACGACCCTGGGGCTTTGCCTCCATCGGAAGCGTACCTTGCCCACTGCTACAGCCTGGGTATCCTCTCCCATGGCCAGTTCAACGACCTTGAAAACTTCGACATGCTCAAGGAAAAGGTTCGGCAATTGGCCTTGCGAACGGGCTTCCGCGTGCGCGTCCAGCGTCCATCGTCCGGACATCGTCGTGTGTGGATATGCAAGAGCAAGAGTCGCTGCCCATTCTCGATTGTCGGCAACAAGAACCGCCGCGGCGTGAGCATCGTCACCAAACTCGCGCACAACCACGCGCTCCACACGACGACGACGGACAACACTCTGAGTCTCTGTGAAGCTTCGACACAAGAGGTAGGTGCATTGCTTCCACCTCGTATGATGTACGGGCGTAGATGGCGACATTCGTGCGCAACTCAGACCTGTATGTGAACACCCCCGACCTGAGCAAGATCACTGCGCAGCAAATCTCCAACGTTGTGCACGCGAAAACAGGGTACCACATCAACGCGATGCGCGCGAGCCGCATCAAGCACATGCTTATGGACGACCCAGAGAGTTTCTTTGTCCCGGAATCGACGTCCACAACCAACGACATGGCGGGTGCCGCCGCCGCGTCGTGGAAAACATTGGCGGAATCGGTCTGGGACGGCTTCATGCTCATCGTGAACGATCCCCACACGATGCAGACAATGGGCATTCCCGCGATCAAGAAGATGGTCTCGACGTTCAAAAAGGTCACACACAAGGACACCTTGCGCGGCATCGTGCTCATGTCGTGCCCAAATCCCGAGTCCGCGCCATCCTCGACGTCGAATCGACCGAGCGCGAGCAAGTTTCTTGAGAACTATCGGCGCCAGGAACAGTTTGGTTTCTTCGACTGAATGTACTTGCTTGTAATATAGTATGGACCTCATTGGTCGAAATGACGACGAAGAGGTTGCAGTAGCCAATCTAAACGATGAAATGGCTCATATTTGAACCAATCAAAAGCGCCTGTTTCGAACTCGGGGATTTGAATGTCGATGATGGAACCGATGCCGACAGCGCCCCAGCCAGCGGACGGCGCACTCATGCCCACCGGCCTCGACGCGCATGACCCTACCTCTAGCGCGACACCACCCAAAGAAGAATTGCCTTCGAACCGAACAGACTACCCCGAGAACTACATCCCGCTCGCAACAAAACTCGGGTTGTCGCCGCGAGACACCTCCCCACTCCTCCAAGTCGAAAGCTTTGAGGTCCTGAAAGGACGGGTGCGGCAGTTGGCGCTTCTCTCGGGCTTTCAGGTGAAGCTTGATGGACGTAGCGATAAGAGGCGGCAATGGAAGTGCACAAGTCATCGTGCGTGCCCGTTTACGATCGTTGGGAACCGCAACCGGTACGGCATCTTTGTCAAGCCCCAGTTGCAGCATAACCATGCGTTCCACGTCCACGAAGAGATGAACAAGCGCTTCACAACGGGCACGACACACGAGGTACTAGACTTCTCCCCAACAGTAATGGCATCTCCGTAGCTCGCGTGCATCGTCCGGCGGTCCGATCTCTTTTCAACCCACGGCCCCGACCTCTTCAACGTCTCGGGGCAACAAATATCCAACTGCATCTTTGACAACACAGGCTTCCACATCAATCAAATGCGCGCGAGTCGCATCAAGCGCATGATCATGGACGACCCAGACCGGTATTTGCTCTCGGCCGTCGCGCCCGCCGTCGCCCACGCTGCCATCGCCGCCGCCGCGCCGTCGCCGCCGCCACCCGACGCGGCT